>VWZS01004875.1:1550411-1648467 GCA_013397075.1 Rhabdornis inornatus
GACCCCCCCCCCCCCCCCCCCCCCCCCCCCAGTCTTTCTCATAGTATTCTCCACTTACTTATTGCAAAAATGAGTAAAACTAAAATCTCTCTCTACAAAATATTTCTGCTAGAAATCCAAACCAGATAATAATCTTTCACATTTTCTCATAAATCATTTGATAAATTTATCATGAAATCTAATGTGAAAACTCCACAGGTTTTCCTGGGACTAAAATCATAATTTTTATGGCCGTATGGGAAAGGATATCTGGAAGAATCACAAATATTCCATAGAGTGATAAATAGAACATTTTTTTTGGTTAATATGTTAGCTGCCTGTAAAAGTTCAGAAATTTGTGCACTTAGGAATTCTGTCTAAGTACAGTTGTTGAAGGGAAAGCCCAGATTAGTCCATTCGAGCCTTTTAACACATATATTTCCCCCTGCCATTTCAATATTATTGCATACTAAAAGATAACATGGATTTAAAATTAAAGTAGTAATGTAAGAATGCTAAATATTAAAACAAATACATAAATTCAAGGTCAGTCCAGTTAGGGAAAGGAATGCTTCCCAGAAGAAATTATATGTTCTGTCTCACCAAATACCACACAAATCTGATCCATACTCTAATACTCTTCTTGGCCACACCTGTGTGTGACGAATTAGGCCAATTGGGCTACATAGAAAGGATCTACCCCCACAGATCTAATTGTGAGATCAGGTCTTGTAACAGAGACAATGAACAGTGACAGCTCATAGAACTTGTGTTAGTTGTCTGCTTAACCAAAATGTCTAGATACAGGCACTGTATTTCAGGGGAGAAGAGAATAAATCTGGAGCCACAAATTAATTTATGAGGAATTACTGAGTACATTAGATTAGAGATGAAGGGCCACTCTTCTTGTCTTCAGATGTGTTCATGCTAACTTTCCAGGCAGCGGTATTAATGTCTTCCTAGTCCGCATAGGTAAAATCAATTTAATTTTACTTTCGTAGAGATCCATACAATTCTATTACATCATGCTGTCATAATTACATCATATCACATCTTTCTACAGTTATAGTTTAGTTATAGGCCATTCAAGTAAGAGCTGGAATCAATGATCCTTGTGTGTCCCTTTCAACTCAGAGTATTCTGTGAACTACTCTCCACTGCTTTTTTACAAAGCTATCCTGGGGTCTTTCATTTGCAAACTCTATAAAGACATCATAAGTCTATGGATAGAGAGTGAAAATAGTAGGAATTCTGACAATATATTTCTTATAAATAGCAAGTAAATTCATTTCTTTAAGGCTCAAATTAAATAAAAGAATCAGTATAAGTGCTCTTTATATTTGAGAAGAGAGTATGAGAAGTAAGAGTTAAGGAAAAAGAGCAAACACAAGTGATGAGATTTTCCCTTCCACCCTTTCAACATCAATGAATATTTTATTGAATTCTGGAAGGCATAAGGGAGCATTTTTTTAATTCTAGGGAAGGGAATTTTCAATGGGATTTTATATATTTATTCTAGAAGTAGCATTTGTTACAACTGCTTTATTTTTTAGTAAAACCTGTTAAAAGCTACAAAACCAGGTCCTTTTTACATTATAAAGTGAAGGTGACTGTTCAGAGACTATTCTGTTCAGCGTCTTGCTTTTGAGTTACCTGTTCTTTGCCAGTATAATCATCTTCTGCTAGCATCAGTTCCAGTGAAATCAAAAAAAGGCACTGGGTAACTCTAGCTGGTGATTAGATGAAGACTTGTGTAGATTCTTCAAAACTGCACCGCTCATGGAGGCACAGCAGAGTCCAGGCCCTTACATTATCATCTTCTAAATTCTTACACTATGATTTTAAAAAATCAAAAAAAGAACAAAAATCATGCTGAGAGCAAGCTTTTATTTATTTTTTTTTCTTTTTAATGATTTAAAGCTTGTACTTTCAATTGTGCTGTTTATTTCCTTGAAACTGTTTGTTCTTGCATTAAATTCAACAAGGCTCATGAGTCACTAAGTTTGAAATTGATTTGGCTTTCTGGAGCAAGCCCCCTATGTATTTCTTCATTTGCTGAAAGGACACAGGCTCGCAAAGTTTTCATTGGTTCTGGTAGCCCAGGGGAGAGCTCTTTAATTGGTGAGTGCACAAAAAAAATAATTCTCTTGTAAGAAACTTCTCCCTTGCAGATGCTATGCTTTATTCTTTTATCTGGGTTGAGCCTGTAAGCAGCTGAGTACCTTTAATTCCCTATTGAAATCTGTGGGGGCTGGTGGAAATTCTGTACCATCAGCTCATTTCAAAAGGAATTTGTGTAACTTGGATCTTCAGAAGGCTGAGCCCTTGTTGAACTGGTCAACTATGGTCTGGAACAGAAAGTCCTCACCAGGGGAAAAATGTCACAGCTGACCCTGCTTGGAGAATATTGAACCATAAGACCTCCTGAGATCCCTTCCATATATAGAATTTTCCTGTGGTCCTAAAATTCCTCTTGGTTTTAGATGGTGACATCAGAGTTCACCAGCTGCTGGATAGAATTCACTGTATATCTAAAATACTGGGATGGGTGGAATAAAAAGTGTTTAATAGCCTTAGCTAAATATTAGAACCCTAAGTCATATTATTCTTTTGGTTTTGGTTTAAATTCGTCCTCAGAATAATTTTTATCTCAAGAGGGAAAAGAAGAAAGACCACACTAATGACCTTTATGTTTTGAAAGAGGTGAGTAAAAATTTATTAAACTGCAGTCAGGTAAAGCTCTTTGCACAGCCAGACAGGGAAATATTTGCAGAGACTTCAAGGTGGGCTTTGGGCAGGAAATGGTTTGGATTCATAAAAGTGGAAAAGTCTAGCTAAATGTTTACCTTGTATGTAGCTTGAAGTGGTCAAGTAAAAACAGAAGGTCATATATGACATTTGGAGATATCTCCAGATAATACTAAATATAGGCAGGAGTTTTTCTTTGGGGAAAGGAGCTTTTACACTGATATAATGTTAATTTTAGAATTTGCTTCAGTCTCCCACAATATACATAATACATGTGCTTTACATTAAGAGAATATAATTATGAGGTTCAGGTATGCAAACATTGTAATCTATATTTTGAAATAGCACCATGACAGTTAATGAGAATTTCTGAAATTACCAGGAAATATATTAACTCTTGAACTGATGGATGCCACTAAAATGAGCAAGAAACAGTTTTGCTGCAGTAATAATATTAGATTAGTGGAATGCTAGGGTTCCTTTCTTGTCTTTTTTTTTTTCTTCCCCATTTGAGCACTGTGAAGATTGAAAGTGTACTCTGATAACATGGGTTTCTCATGGAAATGCATTTGCATTCAATCAATAATTATGATAAGCATAAAATATACAGTATGGATAACTTCACAATCCTTAATGTATTTATCCAGAAAGAACATACTGTAGTGGAAAAATGTATAGTTTTGTCACATAAATTGAAGACTTAATTTTGAATGGTATATGGTAAAATTTTAAAGTGGTATTGCTAGATTAAAATTAAACAAAATCGACTAAAATATTTTAGGCCACTAAGTAGCTTTATAAAATTTGCCAAACACTGAATACCTATGGCAATGCATAGATAATGTTGACCTGTTTAAGTCAACCTTTGGACTTAGCATTACAACCTGAGTTTCTAATTCCTACTGGAATTTATATTCCATCACAGGAACTGCTCTGACTGCTCAAAATTTAGAATGATGATTTTTAAATGTCCTCCCAAAGTCCCAGACAGGCTGAGTAGGCAAGAGCTGCCTATTGCTGACTGGACAATGGCTCGGGGCAGCCTCAGAGAGGAGAGTACAAAATACCAAAAGTTTTTATGTCATCACACCCTTTCTACTATTCATGGCTGAGATCACTGCTCATCCAAGGAAGCACCTTGTCTGTGAGGTTCCATCCTGTAGATTCCCACGAGCTTTGGACCTTCTCCCAGACTCAGTCACTGCGTGCAGCTTACACTGCTGCTGCCTGCTCATCCTTAGGTTGGGGCACTCCATGACTTGGCTGAGCATGCAGATGTGTTTAGACCCATGTGCCGCCTGAGACACCCACCTGGGCTGTCAGCTCCAGGGCAGGACCTGCAGGGCAGGCTTCTTCAGAGCTGGGTCCTCCTCAAAGTGAGAATTAATGCTGATGCTGTGAAGTGAAATTTTCCTTAACCCTTTCCTGGAAAGGCCTCATTTTCTTGCTAACTTCAGGAGGAACATGGTTATTTAATACAGGTTCTAACAGTGGGATTCAGTTCAAAGCAGCTGATCTGACTACACCTGTATGTGGAAAGGCCAGCTAATGCCCAGCTCAGCTGTCCATGTATATACATGCTTGCTATCATTTGAAATGTCTGTGGCATTCTATACAGCTTTATACAACTGCACAGAGCTGGCAAATAAATGCAGCAGGAGCTGGGTGAGATACACACTTTTTGGAGCAGCTGATGGAGGCCGGGACTTACACCCCAGAGTGCCTGTCATGGCACAAGGAGCTGGCATATTGGCACCTAAGCCAAGCCCAGTGACTGGAAAGGGAGCAAGGGCATCTGACACTCACCTAGAATTCTGAATCTAGATGCAAAATTTTAGTCCCACCTTAACTTCGAACTGGATTCCAGTCATATTTTAGATGCATGAAGTGATACAAGGTTTTAGAAAAAGGATTTGGTGCCATTTTAGGCACCATGAGTTTTCTTATATAGCTTCTACCTCCACTGATGATTTAATTCAAATGGCACGAGGGCATCTAAAATTGCAACAAGATCTCTATGTCTATTGAATTCTATCTATCATCCAATGTGATGCATAATAGCAAGCATTCAGTGTTTCAAAAGCAGTAGTGATAGAACCAGGATGTTTGATGGCTTTGTTGCTAAAAGCTGAGAGGAATGAGGGTGAAGGGAAAGGGATGAAAGGAAGGAATTAAAATTTTCCACTTTGACCTTCACAATGACTGTTAACTACTGGATAGCTCTAATGGTGTCAACAGAGTACAATACCGAAGTTTTCAGTGGTAAAGGTCTGCTGTTCAGCAAGACTGCCAATCCTCCATGTTTCAGAAAAGACAATAATTTTTTACTTACTTATATACTGATTCTTATTGATAGAAATATAGCAATGCTAATAGCAAGAAAGAGAGAGAGGAATAAAATAAATCTTTTCTAGAATAAAAATTTTTTAAGAAATTATACTTTCAGATCAGCCTTTTTTACTCCTCTTCCTGATATTCCTTTGTGGATGTGCTGTATCTGCAGCAGTTCATTAATTGTCAGTAAATCTAATTATGCCATATTTGCAATGTCTAATTTACCTTTACTTTCAGCTAATTTGCCTATTAGCTTGATTTGGGAATAATCAGTTTGAAGTGCTGAGCACACAAATGGAATGGAAGGACAAAAGAACTGAGTAAATAATATCATACAGATTTATTCCTAACAATTTTTTTTAAAGAAATGCATGTGCATCCTCCCCCCACTTCCCCTATCCGTTTGCTACCTACATGATGAAAAACTACTATAGGTCGAGTTGAATCTGGAAAGTATGCCAAGCCTATGTCATGTTTTCATCCTTGGAACACTCTGAAATAATACAGAGTTTGCCTACTATTTTTATACTACAAACCAAACATGGAATATCTGAAAGCTTCTGAGTCTTCAGTCACTACAGTCACTACAAGACCATTAAGAGAAAGTGATTATCCAATTTATTTGATTGCATGCTATACATACTCAGAGTTCCTACAAAGGGGTGCTATTAGTCAAGTTCTTATTAAGAGCATCGGCAAGTACTCAATATCCTGCCTTTTGAAAAATGTTAGCTTAGCATAAATTCACAACAACGGAATATTTTTCCTCTCTCTGTGATGCAGTTTTCCTCTCCTACACTTCTTGCAGAATAAGGAGCTGTAATTGGTTCAGGAAAATACTGAAGGTTGCTGAAAAAAATATTGCAGGTTGCTGAAAACCTCTCACACTCCAAAAAGTTTAATCAATGAATAGTTTTATGAGTTATTATACTGCCTAGTTATTGTATTGATCATTATTATAATTAATAATTTATTAAATAAGTAATTTTGCCACTTACTTTGCACTTTTTGCACAAACAGGTGTTTTTCATGATCTAGCTGCTAGGTAATAACCTCATAGAACTGAAAATCTGTGTATAAGAGAAATATTTTAACAGATCCTGACATTAATGCTCTGGACACTTCAGGAAAGTTTCTGGTGCTATTTTAAGTTGATGACTGTTTTCAGGAAATAGATTAAATAATTCCCTTTTCCTCTCTGAAAAGGAATGCATGCCATCCACAAGTATTTGTGCAATTTGGACCAGAAGCTCCACCAAGCAGTGGAAGCAACCTGTCTTCCCCTAATCATATATATGTCATCATTAGTGGCTACATAGATAAACTGCTCTGTTTGGGCAGCTCCAGAGTTCCTACAGCCTGGCTGGCTGAAGGTAAGTAGTCTATGTTATGTTAGAAGTCCATAGTATTTTAGAGACAGTGTTTGGACAGAGAAGTGGCAGAAGGATATAGTTACTGTCCTGTTTCAACCATATCAGTAATATGAGATAATTATATGATGGGCTGTGTTTCATCAATTGTGTTATCTGCTACAGTAAAATGTGATTTTAAAGATTGCCCTCAGATTACCAGCATTTGCTGCAGGTTTCCTGCTGTTTACTTAACTGCTGGGGCTTGTTTGTTTGTTTGTTTGAGGTTTTGTTTGTTTGGTTTTTATTTAGGAATGGTTTGAAAATTTCGTTCTAATAAAAAACACTTGAATTTCAAAAGCCTGCCTCCCTAATGCCTTGAGTGAATATTTTCTAAGCAAGTGGTAGTCTTTCTAATCCTTTCAGTTGGAATTGGATTGGTTCATATATTAGGGTGTATGTTTTATTGCCCTCATGTTAACATGTTAATATTCTTTTAAGAATTGTATATGTTTAGTATTAACTTGTCTGAATCCATCAGTAAAAAGCAATTTTTGTACAAGTCATTCCATGTAAAATAAAGGACAACATTCTCCTTAACTTGTTCTTGAAGAGCGACTACTCCTGTGAAGCACCTTTTCACTTGCCAATAGTAATGGCATGCTTTTCATTCCATAAAAGATGAAAAAGAAACCTGTTTCCTTTATCAGTCTTTTCATACCAAATGTGATTACTATCACCTTTTTTATTTGTACAGATAATCAGGACATAAGTGTAGGTATTCTCTGTGTCTAATCAAAATCCCTATATTTTTGTTACAGACAATAACAAGAGTGCTGTTCTCTAGATGTATAGATATTATATGTTTATTATATATATTTATATATAATTATGTATTATTAGTTTTTATATTTTATAGGACTTTTCTGCCAGGCACTGAACATTGGTGTCATAAGCCTTGTTCAGAATTATGTAAAATAAAAAGGCGCTCCTCCGTCACAGACAATTTGAAAAGATGCTCAGCAGGACTGCTAGTGATATTAGCACACCTAATTTTTGGCTGCTGAGGATTTGGGGTACTTTAGGATCAATGATAATAAAAACTATATTTTCTTAATGTTTTCTAAAAAAATAAACTGAAGTAGCAACCAAAAAAAAAGTCAAATAAGAGGTAGGAAAAGTGTTTACAAAAAGTCAGTAGAAACAGAATAGTCAAAGATAAGTTGAGAATTCACAGCTGAAATGGGTTTATATTCTACACAAACTCTTCTGCTTCTCAATCTCTGTATTTAGTAAAATATCAGAAAAATAAACGTTATTTTTAAAGAATAAGTGAGATCCTCAAAAATGAGATGAATGAAATGAAAACTCTTTATCACTTGACTGAATTACTCTTTTTTTTTATTTGTTTGTTTGTTTGTTTTTTATCTACAGTAAGAATTAGACAATCCTGCTGCAAAGCTCCTGACAGAAAAGGCATTCTGCATTCTTCACTCATTTGTCAGCAGTGCAGTGCATCTGAAGTATGGCCACTATCCAAAGAGACAAGAAAAATGGATTAAAGAGTCTGGGTTTTATACAACTGTACTGTGTCATCAGTACATCATCACTGTAATAAATACTGGACAGAGCGATCTTGCAATTATTAGAGCCATATTTTAGTGAACATACACAGATGTTACAGTTTGAAACCTGCTACCAGAGCTTTGACTCATGGCTATTATTACTGCTTTCCTTTCCTACTCTGTGTGAGACAAACACACATAAATTCAGCCATTCAATGCTTTAAACTGCAAAGTTAGGTTTTCCTGTATTAAAAGATGTGTCAATTTTACTTCTATTACTTTAAAAATAGCTTTGGTATGCATATGAAAAGCCTATATGGATACATGTGTTTACTAAATAAAGAACTGAGCTAATGGACCATCATATCTGTCATGTTGTGACTAGATTAAAAATATACCTAAAAGCATTATCTTTTTTGAAGTCATGGCAAAAACTTTATGTAGATTTTCTTAATTCTCTCTAGAGATGAGGAATTAATTATACTTTAATAGCCTTTCTATATCTCCGGCCATTTTCCCATTTTCCCACTTCTTTCTTGCATACCTAACATCAACTACCTATACTGCTGAACTACCAGATGTTGTTTAGCAGTGTTAAATGGAAATTATCTTCTTTTTTTTTTTTCACTAGATGAAAAATAAAGGATCAGGGTGCTGACTGAATGGAAACAAACTGCACCCAGCAAGTAAAGAGAGTAAAGAAAGAGGTGGGCCATGCATTGAAGGCCACAAAGAAAATTTATCACTTCCTTGAACATGGTCATATTCTTTTCACATGGCTCCAGGCTTGTGTTCATTGAGCTGAGGACTCAGACCAGGATTTCTTTGCCCTAAAGTTGTCCTGTTCTACAGTTGTTCTTTTCCCTACATGAAATGCTAAAGCTGGTCTCCTGTCCAGAGAGGCCTGTTGCCTTTCTATGAGTTCCTCTGTGAAGGCTGGATATTGACAGAAAAGAGTATTCAGAGTCTGCCTATTTCAAAGAAGGAGAGATATGCATATTTTCCATTTTTTCAGAAGTATTTTGGGAAAATTCAATAAGAGCTGTTTTTTTTTTTGTGTTCCAGAGATATTGCTTGTATGAAGATAATGACCCGATTTATTTTAGGTATTTATCCAGAAGATTGAGAGTTTGAGAAATCCACCTTTGAACTGAAAACTCAAGTCACTGATTAGCTAATTTGCTGTAAGCCACTTGGTTGCAGTCAAAATAAGTTTTTCATTACTTTGTCATCCAATACCATTTCCAGAGCTACTTGCTAATCTAATTGACAGCAGTATAATGGCTACAATCATCACCACATTTCAACAGTTCAATTTTTAGCTCGTGGTTCCCTTTCCTTTTTCCCCTTGGGCTTATCTGTTTTTTTGACATGTGAAGCTCTGCAGTCTTCAATTTTTCTTTAAGAGACAATCTTCAATATTCATCAAAGTAAAACAATATGTCATATCTTTCAATCCTGCAACATCTTTCCTTTTTCTGTCTGCTGAAAATAAACTCTTTAATGATTCAGTTCTTACTGGCTCATGATATGTAGTCAGTCACTTCAGCAGAGCAATGATCTTTTCACCAAGCTTTAAGTAGCTTGCATAGACACCCTTTAGTGCATACACTCTAAGATGCCATGAAAAAAATAATCAGGTGTAAACTTCACAGCTGGATTTGTCACATAACAGGTTACAAATGTATTGGGGATCATTTTTAAGGGAGTTCAACACCTTAAAGTGTCAAAGTGTCAGGCTATATTGGCTTTTTTGTTTGTGTTTTTTTTGTTGTTGTTGTTTTTGTTTTTTGTTGTTGTTGTTTAATATTTTCATTAGGTAAAACCATGAAAATAAAAATGGAGGTAACATTGAAAGGAGTAGTAACAAGATCTAGATTATGCCTATTATAGATCAGTTAGCTCTTCTGTTTTCATTCCAGCCAAGAAGCCTGATAAAGAAAGAAAATATTGCTGGGCTTTTTGTAACTTTAATCAATAGGCTCAGTTAATAAGCTACAAGTGTAAAGGCAAAACTCCTGTTTAAAATCAAGTTTATTCTCCTGAATTTCTGTGAGCTTTTGGAGCAAAGTCTCCTAAGCCTGGAGCAGTGGCATTATATTTTTAGCTTAGCTTTCTTTTTTTCGTGTCAAACATTGGACTACAAGGGAAATAAAAGATCACAGATAATAAATAAAAGATGCAATTTTTCGGACAAGGATGTCAGTTGTGTGCATTGCTTCCATCTTCCTCACTATCTGGTATTGAAAATGAGTCTGTCATATCAGGTTTCATTTCAGATAATAAGGGAAGTTAAAAATTAACTGGTGCTCCTGCATTCACAGAATCCAACCTTTGTCAAGCAGCAGTTTCCTGTATATTAATAGATTTGAAATTATTCAGGAAATTGGTTGAAAACGACAGAGTCACTGAAAATTATTTTAATGTCAAATGACTCGAACAATTCTGTTGGAGTCATCCAGAACACAGAGGTCAATGCTGCACTGCAGCATGGCAGCTGGTGTGCCTCAGGAGCAACTCCAGTTTGAAATAACTTATACTGGCAAAGATAAAATGGACCACAGGAAGAAAATCTTCTCCAAAAAAGCTATAGTAATATCATGCTAGCATATCCTACATTGTCTTTCAAATTCCAAGTGTGGCAAAGCAGTGATCTGAGTGCTGGGTTTAAGTCTGTACTTAAATGTGCTAGTGAAAAGGATTCCTCTTTCATACACAGACAGGCTTTCTGTGTGAGTATTCAGGAGCCTTCATATCCTACAAGAGAGTAAACAAAAAAAAAAAGGAGAGAGAGAGAGAGAAATAAAAGATTATTAGCCATCAAAATAAATTATTGAATGATACTAATATTATAAAAAGTTCTCAAGACAATGCCCACTCCCACAGACTTATATAAAATGCAGCTTATATTTCAACTTTACCAATAGTAGCTGAGGCACAAGTTTGCAAACTTCATTATTAGTTTTAATTCTGCCATTCGAATTGACCACTAATTAACCCTGAAGAAGTAGTAACAGCCTCATTTACCAACAAGTGGATTTCATCTTGTGAAAAACTTAATCCACTCTGATGGTTTTGCAATGAAAAATAACATAAATAGGAACTCAAATAATGAATTCATAGATGGACCCAAGACTGCATAAGTAGTATCACCCATATTTCAAATCACTTTTCCTAAACTACTCTTCCTAAGAGAACTGAGAGGCTTGTGTGAAATAAGAACCATATCCTTGTCGAGTTATATTTCATGAGGTAAAAGCTATTGTACTTTCATTCCGACACCTGAAAGATATGTCTTTCATATTGTTTTACTTTGCATAGAGAAATCTTCTCTTTGTATTGATTATGTTTTCTGAGTTACCTGGCCATATCATTTAAGATGTGTGCACAGCTCAGCCTGCACACATTTAAATGTCATGGTCAAATTGTTGACATCCTGAAATTTTTTATCACTTCAGCAGATCACCTTCAATAAGACAGTTGCTGCTAGATGATCCCTACAAAGACATTACTGTCAGACTGAAACATGGATGTATATAATCCATAGGTTTCTGAAAAAAGTAGTAATTTACTTGTGGAACCGGCTAGTCTTCCTAAAATTGAGAGAGAGATCCTAAATCCTGGAAATGCAGAGAAAATTATGTAATTTTTGCCCAGACTCATTGCTTTGTTCAGCAGTGGAAAAATTTTGTTACTCTAATGTCATTTATTACCCTTAAATTTGCCTCCACAACAGGAAGGGAGGATGCAGTTGCCCCCTTTATGAAACATTAAAGCATTATTTAGCTTTGTCTAAAATTCTGCCTGGTTTTGGAGACTCATTTTCCATAGTCTGTAAGTAAATAAGAAGTTTTTGTGGCAATGTATTCTCACTACACCATGGTACATTTACATACCATTGTTTTACATATTATTTATAACGTAGTCTGGCAATCACTTTGAATTCTTCGTTTTCCTCTGCTCTCCTCCCAGTAGTTTTGCATGTTTAAAAATAAGCAGTGTGTATACATTTCAAGACAGCTGCTGGACTTAGGAACACCAGGGCTACTGCAATTGTCACATCTTATTTATTCCAAGCAGACACTATATGCAGAGTGAAAGGAAAACAGAGTAGATTACTGGAAGACATAAAAAATACCTATTATACCCAGCACTTTTACCGGCATAAAAAATTCCCTCATTTATATTTGCAGTTGGTAGATACGGCAAAACCCATGAGAATTCCTCCGTCTTGAATAATTTCTTTGTAGCATGATCTTAGATATTCAAGTTGCTTGATTTTAACACAACTGTTCAAAATATCACTTATTTGGGGTTTTTTTTAATACCACTTGCAGCCCACAGACCTGGCTGATCCCAACAGGACTGAAGCAAGATTCCTAAAAGCCGAAGGGATCCTGGGCAGGGAGACCTGTACCAATAACTCAACATAGGATACCTCTGTTAAGCTTCTTGTGTTCAAATTTACCCAGGTGGAAGACTGAGCAGGACAAGAAAAAGGAAGAGGACCTCCACTAACTCTTGTGTTGGAACTGAGCATTCAGCCTGTGTACGATAAATACTTGATTTTCTTTTATATTTATTTTGACTCCAAGTAGAACTAAATACAGTCTATTTTAGTTGTTTCATTTGTGAATGGACTTTATTTTGAATTTGCTGTAACTTCCTCCACCTCCCCTCATCACCTTTATTTCAGTTAGAAGAGTTTGGAAGAAAACTGGATATGCATGGCAATCACGGGAAAAATACTGCTGCTTCAATTTCTTGGAAGCTGAGATGTTCCTTTAAGTCACTGAAGCATTCACAAGGCAGAATTTACATGACAAACAGGATCTGATCTTTCAAAGTCAAGATAAAAATATACATTATATAAAAACAGTATCTTAAAATAGGTCTTGTATAAAAGACTGTAATTGCCGGCCTAGGACAATATACTTGAAGATGCAATGCAGGCTAGGCTAAGACTCATAAAAATTTGATATTGGCGATTCATGCTCAGAATTCACATGTTCATGCCACATTTCAGATATATAAACTGTGTCTTTTGTATCAATGGGAAATATCAATCAAACAGTAAGCTATTAAACCCTCCAGAGATATGATGGTCCATCTTCATATACTGTATTCTTATATAATAAGTAATATTTGAGAAATATATTATTTCTGCATAATTTCTATTTAGCATTTATGTGCTAACATTGCCTAGATGGCATAATCCAAATTAGAGACTGACGTAAAACACTGATAACTGTGTTAAAAAAAAAAAAGAAAAAAAAGGAGCGGAAAATCCCAAAGCTAAATACTTTTCAAGGTAAACGGAATGCAAAGAAAGTCCCCAAAAGACCCATTTAAGTAAGCAGTCTGCTCCAAAATGCTCAATGTTCACTACATTTTACTGTATCAGATCAAGATTCTCTGCTGGTTATTCCCAGGAAACACACCATTCCTCTTGTTCACTGTTCACATTCTCACAAAATGACAGGTCCCTCTCCCAACATTGCATGTCTAGTAAAGTGCACTTACACTGCTTGTAAAGAAACAAGGTACTCCAGAATAATTTTGAACAGAACTCATTCACTAGGAGATTGAGGATCTGAGAGCTACTGCTTTTTCTTCCCTAGGAGAACTTCCCCTCTTTCTCAGTTACAACATTTACTCATATTTCTGGTATTTTCCCCATAACATGGCCTCTAAATTTTTTCTGCTGAGGTCTTGCACGAACATTTAGAAGTCAAATGAAGTAGAATTAACATATAAAAATTCTGTAACACAAATATGTCCTAGAATTTTCTTTCACTCAAGGTTTTCTTTCATTTTAAATTCCCTTGACATCTGATAGGAAACCCAAAGGGATGCCCTGATACTGCAGAAACAAGAATTGTGCAGAAACATTAAAATTGCCACAGTTGTAATTCAGAGTATGTGATTTCTGCTTATTTTGTTACAGATGAAGTCAAACATGTTTTATATGAAAGAAAATCTATGCTCTCAGTTTCCAGCACATCAATAATTCTGTAACCTTACAAAGCTGAAGGCGGTGTAGTAATATGGCTGTGCTCAGCTTGCTGTTCAAACATTTTTTTAAACATCTGCTTCTCTGTGCAGGAATTAAAAATTATTATAAGCTTACAGGAAACAAGTATAATATGTTAGGTATAATCAGCCAAGATACACAGCTTGAGTTCAATAGACCTTAGAGACAGCCACAAGAAAGATAAAAAACCCCAACGTTTTTGTTTTGGAAGCAACTTACTACATTATTTACATGTTGAAATGCTTACAGATATCCTTACTGAGTGGTGCCACAGATAACAGTTGATAGAGACAAAGGGCTGAATAACGAGTGACAACTTGGATTACATAGTTTGCTCCACCTTTTTTTTTTTCATCAAAACTTATATTTTCTACATTAAAAGAATCAATTTGCAACACTGGACAACCAAATTCCTGCGACTGCCACTATCTCTGCAACCAAAATCTCATTTTGGTCCTTTTACATGTATGAAAGACCAAAGATTATTTTTTGAGACAAATAAAAGGGAAAAACATCAGAATCATAAACTCTAGAGAATGTACTCTGTGTCTCTTTCCACGAGTTATCTGAAATTGTTTTCTGTGCTGAAACAAAGTGACTCTTTGAAGCCACCTATCAGGTCCTCCAGGAGGTACAGGTTGTGTCTGTATATTGCTAAATAAAGTAGTCAGAGGAAGAATTTAAGCATCTCTGTTTG
Organism: Rhabdornis inornatus; assembly: GCA_013397075.1. Classification (NCBI taxonomy): domain Eukaryota; kingdom Metazoa; phylum Chordata; class Aves; order Passeriformes; family Rhabdornithidae; genus Rhabdornis; species Rhabdornis inornatus. Next base: position 1,565,118 of record VWZS01004875.1, read on the forward strand.
TCCCTATGTCCGGCTTCTTTATATCACTTCTCAGAGAGTTTGTCTATGTGCTTATGTACTAAAGGATTCAAAGACTATGAATATACATGGTAAGGAAGGGCTGAACAAACTTTAAAACCCATACTCTTGGTCTGAAAATATTGTGTAAACTTTTCACAGAGCCCCAGATGCTCAACCCAGGAAAAACCACATGAGTTGATGGTGTCCAGAGGAGCGTTACAGCCTCACGGGCCTCTGTGTTCATGAGACCTCACAACAATATACACAGTACTGTGTGCTGGCAGATTAAAAACAGTGGTTAACAGCTTGGGGATTGCAAGGAACAGCTGAAAAATCAAAAATATTTATAAGGAAAGATAATGCATTTCAAAAAATGTCCTTCTGCATACTTGTTTAGTTTTATCATTGTACCAGATTGACATCAGTATAAGTATGAAAGGATATAATGATTCTGAACCATAATCTTAGCTACTTGTAAGAACCCTGAAATCCAAGGCATACTTTCACCAGTGATTGTATTGATATATTAACCTACAAGAGATTTTATCATTGCCAGGTATTTGAAAAATATTAAACACTAAAACACTTCCCATATATGAATAAATTATAATGTCAAGCTTTGTGACAAAAAAAAAAGTTTGAAGTGCATTATATTTTAATATTTCAAACATTTCCTACCGGTATTACTTTCTTGTGATGTTTTTTCTGCAATGTAACTTTCCTGCATGAGAATGAGAATCTAAGAGAATTTTGTGGTTCCATTTCTAGTTCACTTCCTACTCCAGTCCTAAATATTGTCTGACTACTTTACAAGCTGGAGAAAAGGCAGAAAACATCTCGACTTCTAGGCTTGTATCTTATCTTTCCTCCATTGTAATAATAAATATTTTGGGCTTTGGGTGTTGGAATGAGCATCAAATGGAGGCAAAATTCAGACAGTCTGGCAGCAGTCCTTGTGGAAGCAAATTTCATCATGGATCATGTATCTGGCTGCTCTGGCTGCTGCAGATGTGTGTCTTGGGATACCCCCGAAATAGGATCTAGGCTGTTGCTGGCATCTTACAGATGGGATACTCAGTGGTAGTGCTTCAGTTTAGGAATTCCCAAAGGGCACTCACGAGACCCTTGTTTTAAAGCGCCTTGTTGTAGACAAGACCTAGAAGTCTTCATGAGTTAGAAGACAAAGTGATTGCCTTGACAGATTGCAGATAACAAGAACAAAAGACTTCTCACCCCTGTTCCTCCCAGGATCTTAGAGAGCAAAATTCAAGACTTTTACCTTAGACTGAAAAAGAGAAAATGAAAAGCTTTTCACACGACTGCCCAAGCTGAGATCACTTTTCCAGTATGTGCAGTCACAGAGGGAATGTGTGGGCCCTTTATTTGTTCTTTTGTACAGAGCTTTTCATGATACAATCCCATCTTTGAAGAAGGTGATAAGAAAATGTACGGATATAATAAAACCAATTAAAAAGAAAAATGCATATATGGTTTTAATATATATTATTGTTCTCAACTCAGCAACTTTTCATGCAGAAAATATTATCAGTTTTAAAGAAAAAGTGAGTGGAAAGGATCACAAATTGATTTTAAATGGTTGCAAGAACAAAAGCTACTGGGTGGCTGGCTTTTTTATTTTTTTAAGCATACTGTGAATCAGGCAAGATCTAAAAATAAGAAAGATCTAGCTAAATGCAAAACACATACTGTGTTCATGAGACGAATCTCAAAATGAAATACAATAAAATTATCAGCCAGTAATGAAATAGAGAAAAGAAATATAGATCTGTGCCTGCTGTTCAGAATGTGAGAAATTGAATTATGACTGGGCTAAGTGAAAAAGTATATCAAATTCCTCCAGAGGACACTGTGTATAAACAGTTAAAGGAATGACATGTGCAGTGTTCTACTATACATTTTTCCAGATAAAAGTAGCATAGCATATATTTACTGTGATGCTGTAATAGTGAGTGCAATTCATGAACTAGCTCAGTTTTTCTGATGTTGGACATGACTAGAATACAGTTTTGGTTTGCAAGTGAAAGATTAGTACAATTAAAGGCCTTCAAGTGGTTCAAAATTCACTTGAACAGTCCTATTAACCTTGGGAGTTCACCTTAGATAGCAAATTTCTTTTAAAAAGCACCCTTTAGGAACCAAGGTTCACCTGGGTTTTGTTGAACTCTAGCATTTTTTTTCATCAGAGGCCTGATCAGGTGCCAAACATCCATAACTGGGACCAAGAGAGGGTTTTGCTACCTGAGAAAATCTGCGACTGGAATTCTACCATTCCTTCTCTGAAGGATTACATGGGGAAGTGTCAGAGTTGCAGTTATTTGGGGGGGTTTATGTCTTCTGTTTATATCAAGAGCACAACCAGATAGGCAGCTTCAGGTAACACTGCCTGATGAGAGCAGGAAAGGAATTGCATGCAGCCTGTTCTGTTTCCTGTACAATGCAACAAAAACCTGTGGCAATGACAAATAAATTCAATAAACCAAATGACATTTGACTTCATAGTCTCAAAACCAGCTTCTGTAAAGTAAAAATGTTTTTTTTATGTCCCTCTCTGTCTGCAATGCATAAAGCAAAATGATTAAAACAGCAATGGGTTTCATACTCAGACTGCACCCCGCTATTTCCTGGCCAGTATCTCTAAGCTTTGTCCACCCAGTTTCTTGCTCCCCTGTCTTTGTGAGTCTGGCTGCAAACTGCTGCAGTCTTTCCCCTGCTCCCAGTGTCTGGCAGCGTGTTTTAAACCCACTCACTCTCTCTTCTGCCAGCCTCGGCATCTGTGAGATTTTAGAATTGGTTTTGTTTCTAAATTCAGTGATGATGAGGCTGCAGACCACTAGCTTGTTGGGATGTAGGTTATTTTGCTCCTGTCTCCACCATTCTCCAGCGCCACTTGAGGATAAATAGCAGCTCCTCTTTGTTCTTTGAAGGACCTGATATTTGCAGTGGTTTTGTTTCCTGTTGTTTTTCACTAACAGCTTCCTCTGATTTAGCTCTGTGCATTCAGGTTGGATAATAGCAATGCAGTCTGAAGTCTGCATATTTGTAGTAAATAAAGCAGATATCATCTTTATTCGGCAGAATCTATAACAAAGCAAAAAACTAATAAATGTCTAATTGCTTTTTGTAGTTCTAACCTCTGACATGGCTTACTCAGATTTTTAACCAAACAGGAGGAAAAACACTAAGTGGAGTTTCATTTTGAAGAAAAGCCTTCATTTCGTTTGTATAGATCTTTGTTTTTCTGGTGTATTCATGTTCTTTAAAAAAGCACATTTTCTATATAATTCACTGAGTAAATAAAATAAAGAATGTTGACCCCACAATGTTCTGCAGATGCAAGAAGGAAATGAAATCACACCTCCTCAGTTTTTTGTAATGCAATTCTTGCCCTGAGAAAGGACCTAATCAGCTATTAATGTTACATATAAATGAAAGAAGGGTTTCATTACCATCCATACCAGCATCCACAGAACTCTGTATATTGTTTTCCTTTTAGAAATTTTGTTGGTATTCTTTTTAGTGATTGAATATCACATTTTCTCAACAATCTACAGGGGAAAATAAGGAATCTGAAGAGTATCTAGGAAACAGAAAAATAATAAAATAAAATAAAATAAAATAAAATAAAATAAAATAAGTTTAAAATAAAATAATTTACTAGTTACTCCTGACTAGCAAAGAAGAGATCATGGCTCTAATTACTGTAACTATTCTTCAGTGTAAGTAAACAATAGAACTATCAATAAAAAGATCAGATGAAAATGTGCAAAAAATTTAGCTGAGAAAGTGCATCCATGTCAGAAAGAGCCTTGACATTAATTGCAGAAGAAACAAGCCCAAAGTTGATAAATTCCTATTGTGCCTTTCTTACAGGCTTCATCTGCAACTACCTTCAGGACTGATCTAACTCAACACATTGATGAAATGACAGGTGCTTTAAAGTGAAGACCAAACCTTACAACACCATCATGATTTTCTGTTCTAGGTGTCAAATCGTGGTGCTGAGAGACACCACAGAAAAATTACATGTTTGCATAAACATCTACAGGCTACTTTTGTCTGTTAGAACATGAAACAAGATATTGAAGGACGAGTTTTCTTGGGTTGTAGGATTTGTAATTAGGTTGCATAGAATTAATGTAACAAATTGTAACAATGAAATAATCATCAAGAAGGCAGATGGACAAGGACAGCATCCAGAGTGTGGTAAGATGATAAGGAATCAACCACGACTAAGATTTTTGAAGTCAACTGAATTGCAGTAACAAGGCACCTTGTGATGTCTGATCACCCAAAGGTAGACTGGACAGCCAACCCAGTTTCAATGTTTGTATTTCTCATCTAGATGCCAGACCTGTTATTTTACTCTAAAATTTGCCTTGGCAGAACTCTGTCTGTTCTTTTTTCAGGTTAACAGTATTATACCTAAACTCCTAGCAGATAAGAAAGTCAGTTGCTACAGGAATCGGAAAAAATGCTAAAGACCAATCTTGATACCCTTAACTATACATTGCTGCAACTTGAGAGATTTTTGGGTGCTCCTTTTAATTTCTTTGAGACAAAATATGGATTCAAAATCAGTGAAGGTATATGACTCTATGTCAGATGAATATCGGACTTACTTTCTCTCTGTGGAAAACCACAGAAACTCCTGTTCCCATATCAGATCCTCTCTTTCCCAGCATGGCAAGGCCCAGCTGGTAAGATGACAAGGAAGGTAGCAAGAAAGACAAAATCTGCCATAAAAATTGTCAGGAAGACCTTATGAAATTCTGAAATAGCTGTGAAACGAAGTAGTAAATTTTGAGTTGATAGATTTACGTTTGCTCTTGCTATGCTTTCATGGTTAGGTGAGTGGTGTCTTCTGCCCCAGAGTGGAAATTTGGCCTTCCATCTTTTAGGAATAAAAAGAAACAAAAACAAAAGGCAGCTTGTATGGTAAGTCCTTCTTTAAGAAAAAAAATAGAAAAATAAAAAGAGAGAGAAGTAACTTTTAAAGCTTTGCTATTTTTAATTTCGGAAAACAAAACATAAAATCCCCAAAACTGACCCCCAGTTTTTGAAGGTGCTTGGTTTCTTATTACATTATTCTGCTCACTACATTAATTAATTTGTCATCTCTGATGAGCATAGAGAACATGAGCCCAGAAAAGATGATGAAAAGCAATTGCTTGCAAATATATTGCCTGTATTGAAGAGCACAGATGTAACAGCTGCTTCCCTCACTCAGGTTTGTGCAGTCTCACAGTGAGCTGACTACAGGACATGAGGTAAATGTAGGATGTAAACTCAGACTAAACTGAAATTACTTTTAGTGAAATACACGGGACTACAATGGTATGAAATATCAGCTGGTAAGGAAGATCAGCTGCTGGTGAAGAATGATCACCCAAAATCTAACTGCCATTGACCTCACTTAGTGACTCAACAGCTACAAATATTAAATATTAGTCAACCTACTACAGTAAACTCCTTTAAAAACAGTAGGATGTATATCTAAAAATAAAGCATCAGTTTCTTAGGTTTTCTGAAGCATGTTTTACTATCCATCCAATTTTACACTGCAGGAATTAAGTTTGAAGACCAGTATCTTCAAATACCTATTCTGAAACTCTGTTAGGTTCCATACAGTTGAAAACAGCCACTGATAAGCACTGTCCCCATTTCCTACTGTCTACAGTTAGATGGAAAGGGTCTGTTATGAGACAGAAAAGCCAGAAGGCTGAGACCCAAGATTAACAAGATCCACAGATGCACTGAATTGCAATTTTATTTGTCATGATACTGTAAATCGACACTTCCCAGGCACACTTTGCTCATGTGACTTAGAGAGAACAGGGACAGTGGCAGCCCCTCTGAGATCTGTGATCAGCTGCCTGTTTGGGCAGGAGGAGGCACAGCTCCTGGCTGATCTCCTCACAGGATTTATTTCGATTAGCTCTCTAGGATTCCTCTTGAATCCTCTGGATGTGTTATTGTTTCCACTTACCAGTGTTTCCAGTTTAATATATTTTAATTTCCCATGACACTTGAAAGTCAGTTTTTGCTTTTTGCAAGCAATTAACAATGCTTTATCACCAGGATAAATCAATACAATAAGTGACTGTAACTGGATTTCCAGGTAAAGATGGATGTAAACATGACTTTAAACCTTTTAGGGACTTTGTGGTATCATGTCTATGAATAAGAATGTTTATTTTAAAATTGAAATAAATATATGCAGATAATTCAATGTCTGGGAATGGTGAGAGTGGCTGTTTTATTGCCAGAGGTTATCTAAATAGACAATTAAAAGATTGTCTCCCAAACTTTGGTGAACTTCTTAGCATTCAGTTTTAATTTCTTAAATATATATGAATTTTGAGGAAGACTTTTTCCTGAAAGATATAAAAATATGTTTCCACTATTAAACCATGCTTGCCAGTTCAACCTATCTCTAGAGAAAATTTAAGATCTTCATGGTGAATTCTTCATGAATACAACAGAGCATTTTTACATTAATTTCCCTTTACCTGTTTTCCCTGCTCTCTTACTGCTTTAACGCTATCAAGTCTTAATAAAAAAATTGGTTTAAGTTTCCAAAGCTAAAAGTGATAAAGGTATCAAGCTCAATCATACAAATTTAATTTCTTTAATTATTTTTAACCTTACATTAACATTTATTGCATGCAGTAACTATACAGAATTATTAGTGCAGTAGTTTTCAAATTCATTCTCTAATGCCAGGGAAGAGAGTAACACCAGTTTGACACAGGGAGAGGATTATAAGAACCATTTGGTTTAAGACCAAGTTCGGAAAGGGATGATCCTTTCAAGGGTTTATTTTCATTTTCTTTTGATGCTAGTACGTTGAAATTGACAAGTGGAGCACATATTGGTTAGAAAATCTTTGCCAGCTAGTCTTTCTGCTGATCTTAAAATGTACACATGACCTTTCTGCCACGTGTCAGCAGCAGCAAAATCCACAGTTAATTAGTGAGAGTTCACTCCTAAGGACTGAGGAATGCTGTCAGCTTTCTTGCATGATTCAGTAAAAACCTCTTCTCACCTGCCAATATGGAGATGCTGTACTACAAATTTTTAGCAGTCAGGTGAACAAAATCTGTACAGACACAAACAGTGATAAGAGAAATTTAGACCTCAGGAGAACATCTACTCCAGACCTGTGCACTGAAACAGCATCATATCTCCACAGAGATTGTAACTAACACTTCTTTGGGTAAACTTTTCTTGGCAGAAGTCATTGATTCAGTCTGTATAGCCAGTAAGTGACCATACATGCCTTGCTGTCCACAGCAGAACTTCCATTAAATCCTTAGAAGATATGAGCTGGAAGGACCTTTTGTGTCTTGTGAGAGACTTGCCCCTTTTAGCCGACAGGGGTTTTAGGTTTCCAGTTAAATTTATTCAGCTTTGCTACCAAGCAGTAAGTGGTTATTTGGGGAACTGCCTGACAGGCCAGAAACAGGGTCAGCCATCAGCAAAGCCCTTGGGCAGAAACTCAGAGTTGGAAATATTTCAGGAACGTTTATTTTTTGCATGCGCAATAAAAAATTATTTTATCCGCTTTCTTCGTCTGTCGTTATCCCTCTGCTGTCCAGTTTGCAGCCAGTTTCCAAGAATGTAGTAATTATTTTGCACAATGGGTGTAATAGTAGAACATTGTCAACAAGACTGTCAACAAGATACTGCTTTGAAACACTAGAGACAAAAATGTCAAGGAAAGGTACATATTCAGTAGATATATTTGGAAATTAAAACAATATGATTACCAACTGAAAGAAATAATCAAAATCAATATTACAGCCAATTTTTCCTTTGTCAGATGTTTAAGCTTTCCTTATAAAATTGAAATATTGTAACACAAAAAAGTCACAGATTTCTAACTTCTAATATTTGTAGGCTTTAAATTAGCAGTGTTTCAGCAGGCATGCCTCCCCAGATATTTCAGGAAACAACAGTAAAGAAGAAGAGTGGGAAAAATGAAATAAGTTTAATTTTTAAAAATGAAATAAAAAAGTTTCTGTGATTCCAGTAAGTTCAAGAATGCATTGTAAGGAAAAGGGATACAGTCAGCACAATATACAAGCGTGCTTGTGCAGCACATGTCCCCCATGACTCCCCACAGAGCACAGAGAATTTGTAGACATTGATGTTATTAGGGAGGGGGCCTATATCTGCGCTTGATCCAGCTGTTATACAAGCTCTGCAACTGCCCACCACCTCCTGCTGTGACCTGCACACTGCCTCCAGGAACTAGCTCACTTTCCTCTGTGCAGCTCTGCTATATCAGGTCCAGGACCCTACTGGGGAATCAAAGTATACAATTTGATGTCTGTGACAGCTCAAATTAGGGTGGATATGTAACCCTGAATGAAAAGCACATACAGCAATGAAGGCAAAAGAAGAGAAAAAGCCAAATAGCTTCTTACTTTCAAGAAAAATACAACTCTGCCCAGCTTTGACAAGCATCCTATTTATATTGCAATACCTATTTTAACTTGCTGCTCCAAATAAAAAACACTGTATGTTTGAAAATTGTCATACACTCAATTCACAAAAAGTTCTATTTTCCAACTTCATTGCAGTATTTTTCCTCACACATCTCTTTACCAGAGATATTCCCTTTTCTAAATATCTGAGTTCACTGGCTGTAATTTAAATATCTCCAATCCTCATTAATTTGCAGATAGGAAATTAGGCCAGATCTGTATTCCTACTAATGTAAAAAAATTGCCTTCAGGAAAATCAAAAGAATTTTAATGACATGCCTTTACGTAAATAAAACAGTCATACAGTTCTTTTTTCCTGTTCTATTTTCATTGTGCTGGTGAAGGAGTGGGAATATACCCTTATAATCAAGCATGATTTATATAATATGCTAATTCATAAGTGGTGGCTCATCATCCGCAATGTGAACTTTGAGAACTCTACAAAGAGTGCAATGAGGACAGGTTTTTCTCATGGGTTTCCAGCACACTCCACAAAGAAGAGGGTTTCACAAGTGTTTGCAGAGACTGTGTGCTGCCTCAGACACACAGGGCTGACTTTCTTGCCTGTGCAGACAGGAATAATTCTAATAACCTTATGAAATTCTTTTTTAAGTTCACATTTATAGTTCCAAGAGCTATGGATATTTGGTCATAATGTTTTCATAATACCTTTTTTTCTGGTACAGATGTAGAAGAAAAAGCAAATTTTCATTTTTTGTGGAAAAAGAATACTTTGAACCCAAAATGAATACAGCAGATAAGGATAGTTTTGTGTTGAGGATTTAACAATTTAAGCTCAGTACTCAGCAGGCTACAGAATTGCTGATACCACAGCTCGTCATTTGTTAAAAGTGCAGAGGTGTCATTATCAGAGAGAACAAAATGGTAAACAGCATTTAGGCAAATGCATTTGCCCCTGGTCATGCATCTGAAAGGAGCATGTGGAATGATGCATCCTGCACTAAGCTGTACACCTGTGGGCCAGCTGGATGGCTTTCCATGCTCCACTAGTTGTAGACTGGTTATGCACTGACTGTGGTGGGACCTTGGACCCACATAACAACTTGGACTGATGGTACATAATTCTGAGATTTTGCAAGTCTTGCTAAAGTGAGGCAGCCTGGCTCCTTCTGCTTGATTTTCCTTCTCTGTGAATGAAAATATCATGGGCTATGGTAAAGCAGTGTTGTAGTCTAGCTCAATTGGTATTTGAATTTGTCTCCACAGTAAATAATTTGGGTAAAACTCATGTTCTCCTCTGCAAAGTTATTCTTCATTGGAGAAATTCCCTCTGTCTCCTACCCTGTAATTTAATGCCTCAGTTGATGAGGTGAAGATGAGTTTCTGAGGATTAGGCACGCTGTACACAGCTCTTTACACACCAATTTTAAACTTGGACAATTTTTTTTTCTATCCAGCTTTTGAATATCTTTATTACTGTAATAAGAATTATTGTTTCTGTGATGAAATACAGTAATACTTCCCACTTCCACTTCCATTCTTATTTTGTTTTAAAAGAATTTTGAATTCTTTCCTGTTTAACTGCAGCTATAATAATGAGAATATTTTCATCTTCGCATTAGCCTACATCTTCACATTATCAGTAGAAATAAAAGTTTCATTGTTGTATGCAATACCCTGGAAATAAATTTGACCGAGGAGTTATGATCAAGACAGAAAAACATAATACTATGTTGCCTGTGTCAGTGTCTTGCTAGAAAATTAATATACCCGGTTGAAGTTATTACAGAATCTGTGTGTGACCGATCAAGACTCAGTGATTATAAAGAGCTGCTGACTGGAAAATTTCCATCTTCTTATTGCTCCTTCAATTTAATTCCTAGTAGAAAGTTAAATAATTTACACAACTCAAAATTACAGGGTTTTTTAACCTTCTTTTCAATAAGTACCATGTCAAGCAAGCTGATTGCTACTCATCCTTCCATATTAACCAAATTTCAGTGATCTTCAGGATAATAAGATTTCATTTTCTTTGACTGGTGGATTCCAACTATCAAGAGATTTATCACTGCAAATTATGCACATGCAAGCAAAACAAAACTGTATGAAAACTATTAAAGATTGAAGATATCTGCCCACACACAGATATTTGAAGAACCATAGATTCATTCCCTACCCCTTGTAATGCTGTCCACAGCTTTTATAGTCAATGTCTGACATGTTGTCTTCCTGTATTATGCTTGTCTAGCATATAGTTCCGGACAGAGCACAAGAGCTTGGCTCTGCTGGGACAAAATAAACAGGTAACCAAACAAAATGCTTTACCAGACTCTAAAAATTTTTGCTGTCCACACAAATCTGTCTTGTTTTGCTAAAAACAGGCCATTGCATGAGGCAGAGTTCAACATCTCAGCGTTAAAATGATGGGATAATCTCTACGTTTTACAAGTATCACCAAGTGTGTCTAAATGTTGTTGGAAGCCTACAATTCAAATTTTGGGAGCATGTTTTTTCCCTTTGTTTCCTTGTATTTACTCTCTGCTCCGAAGCTAAGATCTTAGAAGTTAAAATGCTTCCCAGAGCAGCCAATCCCTGCAGTCACTTTAAAATGAACAGAGAAACCCCTAAAATTCTCCTGTGTCAGTGAGTGCTATATGCTCGTTCCCAAGTGTGATGAGAAAAATCCTGTTATATATGCATATACTTTTAATATTCTGTCAGCATAACTTTTGTTCCTCATGCTCAGCTTTAGATTCCAAGCTGATACTACAAAGATACTAGTAGTATCTTTGATAGTTGGTCAAAATTCAGTACAGATGTTGCCTTACAGTTTCTTACTGACAATAAATGGACAAATCCTCTTCCTTCATGTGGCTCATGCACATAAATATAGACAGAAAAGTGTGTGAGATTAAACTTTTAAAACCCATTTACCACCTAAACTGACATAAAATGGGGAAAATTTCTGCCCCTAAGGAATGTGGCACAGTTATAAGCAAATGGAAGGAAAACAGTTGCATTGCAACAGCAGAAATAGGCATCTCAACTTTAACCTGCAACACTCCTTTGGCTTGCCACTTTAGAGATGTCAGATGGAGTAAAGCAACAGGCAATTATATCTTAATTTAGGAACTGCAAATGTGTAAGGACTATAAAGTTCTGTTTACCATATTATGAAAAGCATCCTTTCCCCTCTAGATCTGTACTGCATTCAATGCTCTTGGAGAGTGTCAGGCAATTTGTAATTCCCAAATGTGTTAGGCATGAAGTAGGTGCTGCAGTGCTCAACTTCAGCAAGATGGCAATGCTTCTAGGCAGAAACAACAGCAGAATTTTCAGCATTTACGCATATTGATAAATTAAAACTTAGGCACTACAGCATACCCAAGTGTGTTAAGCAGAAGATGGAATTTCCATTAATTCTGTTAGCATGGAGTATTGTTCTTAACAGCCCTATGTATCTTAATATTTGCTTAAACCACTATAATTTATCTCTCTAAAACTGAAATGTTATGTAATATGTTCACATTTCAGGAAGAGTACAGTAACACAAAATTGCATTTAGTGCTTAAGGCAAAAATCTGGCAACTACAGAAGGGTAGAAAATTCCCCCTACACCCTCCACCCCTTTAAACAGAACTAAGACATTGAAGTCCATTATCCACAAAGAAGCTGCATACTGATCTTCCATACAGCTTTTCAGAACACGTGTCTGACCTGATGAGGGGGCAGTGGTCACAGAGCATCAGAGACACAAAGCAGTGTGTGCAAAAGGCACCACAGACAAAGCAGACTCAATGGGACGGCACCTGCACATTCTAAATAATACAAGGCTGCCTGTGCTTCACATACATATGTGCATGTTGAGAAGCATTACCAGGCAGACTTGGTCAAAAGCTGAAGAACTTGTCCACTGCAATTGATGATGTTCTTTTATTTCCAGTTTAGACTGGTCAGATTAGAAGCCTATTCTTACCCCAGAAACGGGATTTCAAATAAAACCAAAACCCATTAGGCTACTAAACAATTTTGTGAAATGCAGGAAGACTGATGGTGTTACAAGCTACACGACCTATCTTAGAGGCCCAGAAGAGTTTTCTATCCTGATTACACAATGCAATAATAGAATCAAAAAGTTTGGAAAACACATTTAAGATTATCAAGTCCAATTGTCAACCTAGAGGCATACCATGTTCTCCATCAAACCATCTTCGCTTTCATACAAGACCTTCAAGACTAACACCAGAGGAAAAAGACTCAGAGAAAAAAAAATATTTCCTATCTCTAAATGCATAATTCAAGACAAAAAAAAATTTAAAAATCAGAGGGCTTCTTCAATGATTGCACATCAAAGTCTAACTCAGTATATGGAAAAAAGTAGAATTTGTCTGAGACAACTCGAAGTGCCATTATGAACAATTAATTACCTTTATGTCACTTCACTGGAAAGTATCATGTGAGCAAAATTTTTTTTACTGAACTGTAAATGATATGTGCATTCACTGGTACCCTTCATTGTGGAAAATTCTGTGTATTTTCACCTAATAACTTTTGCAATCCAGCTGAAAACCTCTGAAATTCTTATTCTGCAAGTGTTGGCTAGATGCCTCCTGTATCAATAAACATGAAATTAAGGAGAATATTTCTTAGAGACAGAAGTTTTTTTTAGAAGTTTTGTAGATATTTGAGGACAGAATGTGGAACCTACAATTTGCATGAGGTGGAAGTCCAAGTATTTTATGTTAAATCTTGATGTGAAGGAAAAGAAATAACCACAGGATGGCAGCAGAATACACAACAAAAGGAAGAGACTGGGGCCCCTTTTCATGACCAAATAAGAGACTTTGAGAGAGAGGCAGGGTGTTACCTTCAACTTGTACATAAGGAGTGTTCTTTGGTTGCCTAGTTTGAAGCAGGAGCTGCACTGAGAGGAAAACTGTTAAGATAAAGTTAAAAAAATATATTGATGTAGTAGTACACCAAAGATGCAGTTGTAGTTCATCAAGGACAGATATATCTGAAAACTCAAGTGTTTGCAAGCAAGGAGTAGCATCTCCTGAACACTTTGTTACGCGTCTGATTGTAAAGGAGTACTCCAGTTAACCAAATGTTGTGAAACATTGTGTACTCCAGTTGTGAAAAACATCAAGAACTTCACCTCAATATTCCCAAATCCTTATTGTTATATCAAACAACAAATTCACATTATCTGCTTTTGCATAAATAGGGTTACATGGGTTGCTATTGCATACACACACTCCTGAAAAAATGACACTGAAAAAGATGGATTTATCAATTAAGGGACAGAAGAGACCCTCAGATTTGCTGTCCCTTCTGGATGTGTGTCTGGGGGGAAATACTTGAAATACCATCATAAATGGATACACTTTATTCCATCTTTATTGTATCTTTTCTTTTTTCTTCTTTTTTCTCTCTATGTTCAGCCTAAGCTCTCTTTATGCCTTAACTTTATTCCGTGTTCAGCTCTTACTATCTTGTTATCTCTGGACCTTTAGTCAATATGCTTAATTGCTTCAGTCTTTCACTTCTGCAGGCCTGTCCTCCTAAGTTATAAAGAGCTTCAAGTGCATCATTCATTTATTTTGTCCTCATAACAAGAAGTATCAATTTATCAACAGACCTTTCTGCATTACTGGTGGTTTGATAGTTTCAGTGACATATGAGATGTCTGAAGTGCTTTAGCTGTCTCTCCTTGCCAGTTTTCTCACCCTGTGCCCTCTGCAACCCCCTCACCACAAGCTCATCTGATCTTTCTGGTGAGCCAGAAGATTTTCCCTGGTAACTTCAGCCATTGCAGGATGCTCCCACACAAAGTGGCACAGGGGCTTTTTTCCTCCCTCTTCATATTTCCAAGATCTGAGCAACTCTCCCGTTTAATCATCTTATCTGGTATCACCTGCCACAGGAAATCACAGCACCACTTCATGTTATTCACCAGTCTTGTTTGCAGTTGCCCTCAGCTTCTGCACAAGTTACATTTTCAATTATCGTGAATTTGCCAGACAACCTTGGGGATGGCAGTTCCAAACAGTCAGAAAGAGAATTTTCTGCACACTGTGCAAGCAGCGTGTCAGAGTCTTTCCCATGGGATACTTTGAGGATAAAATCTTACATGGGTTAAATATGCAACTGTCCAAATTCATGGAATAAATCTATCAAGACTATGAAATGCAAAAGCATCACCTGAAATGCAAGTCTCTGGAGAAAAGGAGACAGTCTGGAGAATGATCACTTCAGGTGACCCTGGTCTCAAAATTTACAAAGAGAAAGGTGAACCTTTGATCTAACTCTGCATGAGCATACTTATTTATTTTCTTACATTAACATGAAATATGTGGGTTTTTCTTCCTTGGAAACCCAACTTTTGAAAGTTCTGTGTTTGGTTGGTTGTGGTTTTTTTAGTGCAAGTTGTGATGATTGAAGAAAAAAACTACTGTAAAAGTACTCTGAGACCTAGAGGACACAAAAATGTGAATTTAGTAGGTTTTGTCTCCCCATTTTTTGTTATGGCTCATAATTGACTCTGATGTTTTGTTATGGCAATCAGTGGTGTTGGACAATGGCTTAGCGAACAAGCAGAAGAATTAAAAGGGGTCTATTTAACTAAAAATAATTTTCTATGTTTAAAAATATATGAATCAACCCATCAGCATAAATCTCTCTTATTTGCAAAAATAATATGCACCCCCAATTTTCTCTCATTGACATATTGCTTGCTTGTGCAGGCCTACATGATTTAAAGGTATCATCTTTAGTTATTACCTATTTCACCAGCTTTACACCTCTTCTTCCATATCAAAATATATTTTAAGTATTATCTCTGAAAAAGGGATTTTAGACAAAGGAAGTTGGTTGTTTTTAGGGAGCAGGGACCTGTAGTTAAAGAATCAGAAATGACAATCTAAAAAGCAATTATGGACAAAATACTTTCTGTACTGAATGTATACTACAGTGTGTCTAAGGTGCTGTTCCCAAGAGTGCTGTGTTGAGCCAGCTCAGTCCCACTCAGCTTCACAGTGGGACCTGGGAGAGAACAGGAAGGGTATAAGTGAGGAAACTTGAGTTGAGATAAAGACATTTTAGTAGGTAAAGCAAAAGCCTCACACAGAAGCAAAGCAAAACGAGGAGTTTATTCCCTGTTTCCCATTGGCAGGCTGGTGTTCAGCCACATCCAGGAAAGCAGGGCCCCATAGGTAATGGTGACTTGGGAAGACAGGTGGCATAACTTTGAAATTCCACTCTCCCTTCTGCCTCCTTCCCCCAGCTTCTGTCCTGAGCACAGTGTCATGTAATGTGGGATATCCCTTGGGTCAGCTGGGGTCAGCTTCCCCAGCAGTGCTCCCTCTCAAATCTTGTGCACTGCAGCCTGCTCGCTGATGGAATGGAGTGAGAAACAGAAAAGACCTTGGCACTGTGCAAGCACTGCTCAGCAACAGCTAAAACAGCCCTATGCTATCAACACAGGTTTGGTCACAAAACATAGCACCTCATGAGCTACTGTGAAGAAATTCGACCCCAATTTAACAGCTAAACCTGGCATAGAGGGACACTACTCCTCTTCTGAAGACTAGTAGGGTTTTTTCTCATTTTTATTCTTTGGAGACGATTTTTCAGCAGTATAATTTTCTTCTCCTGGACTGGAGCCACGTAGAGATGGTTTTCTCTCTTTCCATTCCTTCTTTTCCTCTAGTAAGTAGATGAGCATTTCAGAAGTTTTATTGATGATCTTCAGCAGTTTCAATGAAGTGAAACCACCATAAATTCAAATGCTTATTGGGCCTGTTAAATAGCATTGCAAAGCTCCCAAAATATTTTATAAAGTCTGCATATTTTAGAGACGATTTATTGATGTAGCATATCTAATCCAATGTCTAAGAACCCACCTAAGATAAAAAAAAACAAAACAGGTTGAGATCTATTTTGCTATATATATAAAATGTTATATATATGATAGACATTTTGCTGCTTGTTAGAGCAGTCAATTAATTTCTCCATGAAAGACAAGTTGGCAACATCAATATATGTAAGCAACACACACATAGATTTCCATTAGAAAAATAAGTCAGTTATTAAGTTCAACTATAGGCTTATGAATACAGCGGATATTGTCTCAGTACCTAAATATTTTCCTATAATGAGGGACATTTTAGTTAAGAGGAAAATTTTGAGTATAACCAGTACAAAAGAGTTCAGCTTGCTAATGCTTATAGTTTTCAAATGGTCTGTTCATATGTCTAAGTAGATAATTAATAAAAGATGAATAGCACACTATCAAAAGACATCTGTTTTAGCTGCAGAAATATAATGAAAGCAATTTAGTAAGTTTCAGAACAAACCCCAGAAATATTTTTTCAGTTCAAAAGACCCAACTGAATCTTCAATAAGAATCTTCTTAACTCACTGCAGTGGTTTGCACATATGGTACTTTCTACCCACAAACTTCTTAAAATGCTCCTTAGGGACATGGATTGTGCTACAGGTGTATTTTTAAATGTCGTCATAAAAAATAGGATAAACAACTCATCAGTCAGCCAGAACAGTGAACAAAAGGGTCTTTAGTTCATAAAATGATCTAATCTCTAAGTGCTCTCTTTGGCAAGGGCATGTAGGACTCTGTCTTTGGTTGTGAAAACAAAGTCAAGAAAAAGTGAGTAGTAACAGGGTTTGCCTATGATCATGCTTCTGCAAATTAGTAATGGGAAATTTTGGCAAGGGGTCCATTCCAGTTTCTTTGAAACTTAGTGAAATAAAAATACTTTGTTTACTCTTATAATGGTCTGGGGTCAGGCCTAGTGTTTAACCAGAGATTCATTGATTTGGGATTTTTTGTTATGTCTCTGACTTTTATCTTTCCAGCACTAGAAAATCTTGCAGTAACATGTCTGTACAAAATAACCTACCAGTTATTTTGTAACTTTTGTCTCCAAGTCAGTTCAGTGAACAGAAAAGGAGAGGGAAAGGTTCAAACAAATTTAATTTAAGTAGTACTTGAGGAATATATTAATTAGCTTAAAATATTTGTGTAAAACTATAAGATACAGTATGCTATAAAGAGTTTCTCTTGGGTATTACTGTTCATCCTGAACTGTCACAAAAAACACCCCTAGAGAATTACAACATGAATTTAACAGGTAGCGTATTCAAAACCAATAAAAATGAATACATTCTCAAGATACCAGTAATTGGTCTGCATGATTTATTGCCCAAGGAAGCACTAAAGGAAAAAAAAATACTGAGAGGTAAAAAAAAATGCACATTTAAACAGAGAGCAAAAATTCCAGAGTTATAAATGTTATTGCTATAAATATATTCTGGAAGAAATATTAAAACTTGCTTTGGGGCTAAAACTAATATCTCACTAATAATAAATAATGTGATGAAACTTAATATATGGGGGCTGATTATTCTTCTGATATATCTAGACTATCCCTCTGTTAAAAAATGTTGATTAAAAAGGCTATAAGTTTTACTCAGCATGACAGTTGTCAAATAACCAAATGTAGGAACTATTTGGAAAACCAGCTTGTGGTTTCATAGTGACAGTTTTCTATAGGTGACATTTTGATACAGACTTCTCCTAGCTGCAAAGAAAGGAAAGATGAGGGAAAAATAACAATCTGTGGGAAGTATTCCAAGGTTAATCCAACTCTAGTTTTACTTATTTGTACAACCAGGGGTGTACAGGTCTTAGGACTGGGTGGATGCCATTTAGAGAAACAGTCAGAGCTGCTGATTCACATTGTTGTTATGAGTCACAATAATACTGGCAAGGATTACTAATTAGTTAACTATATGATTTTATACAAAAACAATAAAAACATGATAAAATACATTCATGAAAATAGCATAAACATGCAAATAGCATTTAAATGCAAACATATTATCTTATACAATCAAATAGCATGAGCTGATTTTAAAAAACTAGGCTCAGGTTATTAACAGTGAATCCAATCTGCTCATTGAATCCTAATTTGGAGCTATTTAAGTTGGCAAATTTCCTTCTGGATCTTCTAGACGTAAGACGTCACTTTGTGAAAATGCTTTTTGAATAAAAATGGCTTATTTTGGATGTTTTGGATATTTTAAAGTACGTTTTTCATTGTTTTGTTGTTTGGGTTTGTTTTTTGGTTTGTTTTTTTTTTCATTTAAGAATTGATTTAAATTGTTACGATTTTCCCTTATTTTTTGATCAAGTCATAGAAATAGATACAGCCGGAGTCCAGTGTAAGTTTTAATAAGATGCAACACAATGAATGTGTTTCTGTTAATTGAAGGCAAATTTAGAAATTCCTTAAAAAACATAAGGCTACTAAAGAGAAAGAAAAAGTATCTGCAGTACCAGCAGATCATTCCAGCATAATCAGAGAAAGTTGAAATCATACTCAACCCACCTACTCTCAGTCTCTGGGACTGCTAAAATGGCACCAAAATCCCCAACTCCCTAGGCTTATAATTTAATTTCTTGTAAGTTTTTAGCTCAGTAGTCTTTAAAACTGTGGCTAGAACCTGATATTTAAACAAGGTTTATTATATGAATACAAATATATATTATGGAAAGACAGCTGGAACAATCTTACATTCAGATTTACAATTTACTGACTATTACAGAGCAAATAACTATTTTAATCTTATTTCATGTTAACTCTTTGTCAGCTTCATGGAAGTACTATTAAAATCAGATTTGGATTTTAGTAGTACGTAGAATATCTGAATGATCACCAAAAAAAAATCAATACTGATTGTTCAGTTAGTGCTTGAAAAGTGATTGGAGATAAGCTTAGAACAGTGATTGAGGCACTTCTGAAGTAAATGAGAAAATAGCAAAGGCAATACATTTATTTTCCAATCTAACTATGAAAGAAATAATTGCCAAACAGTATTTCTTAATTAGACTCATATTTTGGCCTCAGGGCCAAAATACTTGAAACTGAAGATAAGCTGAAAAGACATCTGACTAGATGGCCTTTGTGACCTTGGGTCAACATGTTTGGCTTTAATTTAGCTATTTATTTGAAACAAAAAGTTAACCTTTACCCATATGAGAAGAATCAGAAAAAAAAAGTAACATAATAAAAATATTTAAAGCATTTCTTTCCGTCAAAATGCGAACTCCTCTATCATCATCTAGGCAATTAAATTCTCAAAATTGCTTTCTTCACTCCATTTCTGCAGTTTTGAGTTTTTTGAGATTCCACGTATGGGATATGGCTCTAGGAACAGCAAATAATTGACTTAATTGACAAAAGAGGTCTTTTCTGGTTCAAAACTTCATGTTAACTCTTTGGGTGATCCCAGTAGGTAGCTTTCATGGCTGTTCCACCCTTTAGACTTCATTAGGACATGTCACAAAACTGCATGTTATGCACACTTCACAAGGATCCACTAGCAGAGAGACAAAATCAACCATCTGGAGAAAAGAAGGGATGGGAAGACAAGGGAAGGAAAAGGATATCAACTGAAACTGGTTCATTTGGGACACAAGTATAAAAACTTTTAATGGTTGCAGAATACGGGTAGTACACCGACTGGTTTGAACCACTTAATAAGCTTGCAGTATGATAATGTGGTTATTTGAATTAGAAGTGTGCAAACCTGGAACTCTGTCATGAGTACATCATTTGTAGCATGACTGTTTTATGAATATCACTGTTATCACTGGATTTGCAGAAGGTTTCCTGCACAAAACTATGCTCTGACATTTTCATGTTAGAACTCATGCAAGTAAAGCGCTCCTTCTTCGGCTCTTTTTTTTCCTTGAAATTATTTTCAGTCATGAAAAAAGGAAGTAGAAATCATACCATATTCTGAGGTTGATCAACTAGGGAAGAAGAAACTACAAATAAAATAAAATTAATATTTGTAGAGATAGTGAATTATATACGAAAATACAATCATAACATTGTTTTTCTTCATTTTAGACAACAAAGAGAAGCCAGTGAATGTCATAAGTGGTTCTTGAAGAGAATTTTCAAGACAATAACCTCAGCAAATTACTGACAAGAACTGAAAGCTGGTGATCTGAAAAGCCTGGAGAAGGCAACCTTGATATTGTTTGTGCAGCATATTTAGTGTGTAATACAACCATTTTCTGTAAGGCAGGTGACTGGTGTGAAGGAAAAACACCATTATGTTACAAGAAAAATAAGTTTACAGTAGAGGTAACACAAGACAAGTGTTTGCTTAGTCAAAGTCCTGATCCAGCTCCTAGTGGAATGCTGGTGAGACCAAATAAATAATTAAGCTGTTTTGCAATCTTGTGGTAGTTTCTGTCATAAAAAGATTGCCCTCTGCACTGACAGGGCTGCATCGGTGGAGGTGGCATGGAAAGCTGTGACTTTATCCAGGCCTCGCCCAGTGTGTTCCTCCCTCCAGATCAGTGAGATGTGGGCTGGAGACTTGGACTACAAAGTGGGTGGAAAGTTAGCTGGTCTCCAGGGTGGTGATCAGCAGCACAAAACCAGCTGACAGCTGGTTACTGAGAGTATACCTCAGGGAGCAAACACCCACCAAAGTTTTTAATTAATGGCCTTGCTGATGAGACAAACTCATCAGCAAATTTCCAGATTTCAGCCCGGCTGAAAGCTGTCAGGTCTCCAACCCTGCCTGCTGCATGAGCCTTGGTCTCACACTCCAGGTGAGGAGTCTCATGGAGGTGCGACCATCTGTTGGACAAGTGTGATCTGCCCTTGTCTCTTGCCCTTTCTCTGGCACCATTCCCAGGGCTGGAGACCCTGGCTGGCACAGACTCCATTTCACCTCATTGGCACTGTCCAAGGACCTCTTTTCCCAACTTTTCTACTTGTGTTTGGGGTCTTCAAGATAGTGCCCATGGGTGAGATCACTGCTTGCCCAGCTTCTGGCTCACCTGCCCACAGAGAGCAGCTATGCCTCGAGCCCTGACACGGACAAAGGGAACCACTAGAAAGCAAATTCAAGAAGGTAGCAACAAGTTACACAGAGACCCACCTCCCTTAAGACTGAGCCTAAAGAACAAACTGTACGGGGCTTTTTTAGTCTCTTTTTTGTTTTTGGACTCTAAGAATGATGACTCCTCCATGATGCACTGTCTCTTTGAACAGCCCTGGAAGAGGAGCAGGGTAGATTTTGGATTTCCTGCTTTTCTACTTTCTACTGCTGGATTCAAATTGATTGTGCACAGTACAGAAAGCTATCTTATACATGTAATCTGAATAACACTATGTCACAAAATTGCAGCCGTTGGTAGCAAGCAGGGAAATGGGACGCAACTTAGAGCAACTTGGAAATTAAGCTTCTGAAAAGTGATTGCTTTTTATCTCTTCTTATAAGTCATGAACTTTGCAGCATGTGTGACAATATCCTAAAGTGATACATTTATGTCTTTCCACTTATAAGAAGACAAAGCATAGACTAACATTATCTCCAGATTTAATGATGTTTGAGAGAGAAAATTAAAGTAGATGTTATTTTAAAAAGTTATGATGATTTTTCTTAATGTAGTCTATGAAAAGATATACCTCTGGAAGAATAAAAATTATTTGAAAATCCTGTGTTGAAATTAGGGAAGAGTTTGAATTAAGGAAAAAAATTATGGTTTTGCATAAATATTGATAAATACAGTAAATAAACCTACTAAATATTCATTTAGTAGATTTTGGTTTTAAATATAACAAGTTTAATAAATAAATTGAGATCAAAAAAGTCCAAATAACGGGTAATATTTAATTTTAAAAAGAATGAAGTCTTTACTGTGTGCTGTTTGGGAAAGGGGTTACCAAGGAAAATTCCAAACTAATGGATATTGTTTCAATTGTAAATCAAAAGCAAAATTTCATAACTATTCAGTTCAGAAGAGGAGTTTCAGTGACTAAATACAGCAATCTTTAAAAGGCTCTAAACTTATCATTTTGAGTGTTTGATTAACTCTCCATAGTCCTCAATCAAGTTTATGACAGTAATGCAAAATTAAGAAAACCCCTCTCTCTCCTAAATAAAACTGCAGAAACTAGAGAAATTTAAATGAACATAACAAGTAGCAAGAGAAAAATAATAGCTTGGCATTTCAATTTATCATGTCACTTGTGTTTTCAAATGTCCAGGGAATTTTTAAAATTGGTATATTATTATGATCATTTTGCTGGTCAGAGCTCAATGAGTGTTTTTTCAGTCTGAAAGGTAAATATGCCAGCAGAAGTGAAGGAAAGCAACATGAGTGCAGATTAATTTAGGAGTGATATGCTCGGATAGCTCTAGGAGCTAAATTTATTATTTTTTTCTGACAGAAACAGAAAACAATCCAACCTTCACTTCCAGGATGATAAAGAGCAAAAGAAAATGCATTTGATTTTTCAGTTTAGGAAACATTCTGATCTATAAAAAGTGACACAAATTTCCATAGCTGAAGATAAAAATCACTTGTACTGAATTTTGCAGAGTACCTTCTTGGAGTTGTTTCAAATCTCTTACACTGCAGTAAACAAAAGCAAGTATTCATATTTTTGTAAGCTGCAGGACCAATAAAGCAATCAATCTAGGGATGTAGGTGATAGCGTTGAAAACACATAATCACAGAATGATTATATGCAGGTGCCTTATTGAAGAGCTCTGGGAATCAGGGGTACAGACCCAAATCTGACTCCGACATGGATCCGAGATTGGGACATGTTTTTATACCCTTTTCGTTATATAACTATATATTAATTATTTAACCCATATTGTTCAATTGTATGCATTGACCTTATCCAAGCATGTATTCTTGTAATTTTCATTAGGCCTCCCCCCCAAATATTCTTTCTCATGGTTCTTGTTATGATTACATAGTTTCTCATGATTCTTATTACGATTAAACAATAATCACATTCAATTACCAAACAATCATTACATTTAACAATCATATAATTTATCATATAATGATTACGCAGGTGTAGCTTCACATGATCTAGAAAAAACAAAGCTCAATATTCGTTCCCAGGGCCTAGTTCTCTTTCCCAGGCCTATCAGACCCAATCTTCCTTTCCACACCCCTGAATCTATTGTATGCAGGTCCCATGATTTTAGAAACTTTTTAACCCTATGCTATCATAGATGCCTCCTCTGGTCCATGTTTTTTCCTCCAATATACTACTGTGTTGTATGTCTTCCACTGGAGTAAGTGTATTAGCCTTAAGTCTCTACAGTGTTCCTGGAATTTCTCTACCTGTTCAAGCTCTAGCCTTCTTTTTTCACAGGCACATTCAATTTTCTCTGTGTCCAAAAATTTTTCAGCTGCAGCCTTCACTGAAACTTTTCCCCTTCTAGCCACAGCTCTCTCAAACCACCCACAACCTCCTGAATTTTCTGTCCATAGGTGATCTGCCATCACGTATCAGTAAAATTTGCTGTGATGGGGATTGACTGGTTGTCTCATATGAGTTACTGTCTGGCTTTAGGGCCTCTGTTTCTTTGCAACTAGAAGTCAGACAGAAAGGATAAAATTGAGTTACAGCCATCTACTTTCACAAAAGTCAAAGGAATTAAACAGCTTTGAGCTATCTAGGCATTGTTAAGTATAGCTGAAAATGCCCAAAATGTATTTAGAAGTTACTAGGAAAAGAGGAGGGCTGAATGCCAGTGAAATGTTTTCACATATACCTGACTTCCTTAAGAATGCAGGCTAAAAGCACTGAGAAAATGAGTATCTGGCCATCTGAGGTTAGTATGTCCAACCACTGACTGATTTCAGAGCTGTGGAAAGAGTGTTGGAGTGTTACTGCTCCCAGAGGTACAGATTTGCTGCATTTAGCAGGGCAATTAGAAAAACTACCAGGAAGAATAAAACCTGCATGCTCAGACATGAAACAGAGATTTACTGGAAATTGATTAATGTCATATCCTTGTAGTATTAAAGATAGATGACAAGCTTCTGGCTGCACTGCTTAAAATCTTTCCAAAGAAAATTCTTGCTGTCTACAGAGCCCGCTGTGCTGTGTGCAGAATAAAACAAAGAAAAAGGCACTTCACATCTGACCCACAAGCTAATAAGAGAGAGGCCTGCAAAATCATTTATATCATCTGTTCATGGCTACTAGAAAATGCATATTGTTTTTTCTCCGTCTTGGGGTACAGCAGCATTGTGATGCAGAGCTTCTTTTGCTCTTCTCAGTTGGAGGCAGGAGCACCATTCCCTCCGAGACCTCTGCCCAGCATCTCAGTGAGCACCGACGTGCTGTCTGACGTAATTCACAGCGGAAAGAGGCAAGTGCACAAGGCCCGCTAAGTGGATGAGGTAGGGAAAAAAATAAGACAAAGACAAAAGAGAAAATGACAAGTTGAGAGAAAACTGAGTTTATTATTTCCTGTAACAACGTTTAATCCAATGCAAAGTGTTGATATATCTCAGACCTCTTCATTTTGTAATCCACCGTGAGCAAAGAAAGCCTGACATGGAAATGTGGCTATTCAATGTTTATAAGATGGATTTTTTCAGTGAAATAGCTAGTCTATGTCTAAATGACTACACCTTTGTATTGAAAAATGTGTCCATGCTACAACTGATAGAGACATTTCTTAAAAAGTACTTCAAAAAGGAGTGAGCATCTCAGAGACGGAGGGTGGCAGCTCCTCAGTCCCAACTCACAAAGGTGGGCAAGGTTGTCAGTGCATACCAGAATACACCACGCACTGCTATGTAAAATTAACATATTGAGAAATCAGAACTGGAAGTTCAAATAAGCACTTAGTATGCTGAATTATCACTTACGATAGCAGCTGATTTTATGTAATATCAGTGTAAAATTATTGCCAGTCAGCTGCCAACAGCCACTATTGTCAAGGAAGGGGACCCATTTTAGGAAAAAAATGATAGCATGTTTTATATAAACTAAGCTATGTTAGAACATATAAAATATATATTAAAGCATTAACTTTCATCATGTCCCCTACAAAAGATGCAAATATATCTCAATATTACATTTTTTTCCAATGTGAATACAATATGCGTTTTCATATTGAGACGGAAAGTATAAAAAAATCTATTAACCATCATAGTGTCAACATGCACACTGTAAATACAGTATGGTCACACAGTCTAACAGTGTTATGCACTTAGGGTCATTCTGAAAGCTCTGGTGATAAAAAATTAGGCTATTTCTTAATGTAATAGTTTAACAATTAGATTAACAAAGGTAAAAGGTCCATATCTTATCTACAGCTTTTGTCTTGGGAGGCAGGCTGTGAAGATTTTGTCATATTTTGTGAAGGACTTTGTCATATTTTATGAAGGACCTGAAGAACCCTTTCAGGTCTCTAAGACGCAGGGTAGTTTTACTCCATCAATTAAACACCACCCATTAAGGCTCCTAACTTTGGAATAAGTATTTGTTCCTTTATCAAAGAGCAATATTTTGGGACCCTTGAAAAAAACATATTTTGATGTTGAGGATGATTTTCTGGAGTGTGTGCTTAAGTGTTGGACACCTAAAATTTTCTCATCTTACTATTTATCGAAATTCCAACAAAAGTGAGATTTTTGCATACCCTAATCAGCAAGATACTTGCTCCCACCGAGAAGCAGAACTTATTTTAACTTGGCCTTTGGTTTGCAGGTTCATAGTCTTATTTAAATAAGGTTCTTTCCACAGAAAACCTTGCTTCATATATATGCCTCTGTTTCATGATAGAAAATACACTGTATATTCAGCTAATAAAATTAAGTATTATGCAAATCAACATCAAGGAAGTCCTCAAGTGAATTAGAGGGTGGACTGCATAATGAGGATCTGAGATCAAGGGCCTGAGCTGTAATGGTTCTCTTCTGAGGGCATATTTATGCTGCATCTGTGCAAAACAGTAGAGAATGTTATGCTAGAATA
Source organism: Rhabdornis inornatus (assembly GCA_013397075.1). Taxonomy (NCBI): domain Eukaryota; kingdom Metazoa; phylum Chordata; class Aves; order Passeriformes; family Rhabdornithidae; genus Rhabdornis; species Rhabdornis inornatus. The sequence continues at coordinate 1,591,438 of VWZS01004875.1, forward strand.
AATGTCTGTGATGCAGGAGAGGATCCTCACTGAGGAATCAGAGTACTTTTTACTTATAATACTGAGATGTAAGGTTACATGAAATAATGTTCCATAGAGAGATCGAGGAATAAGGCTGGAGATGCATGAGTGTCTAGGACAAATTTGGGAGGAAACCTCCAAATGGGGTCCCTCTAGAAAGCAAATTCAAGTGGCCCCTCCCCCCACATTCAGGAGACGTAAACCTCCTTAGAGAGAAGTGGGAAAAAACTGTTTATTTGACAAGCAAAGTACTCACAAACATGTAAACATGAATAATATTAAACAATGGAACCTCTCAACTGGGGATACAAGCATCATAAAGTCACCCTAGGACAATGAGAAAACAAGGGTTGCACTTAGAAATTGGGGAGTTAGACTTCTGAAGATAGAGGTCATTAGAAAACAGTCAGATACAAAGGAAGTTTTAAAATATGCTTTTCAGTGCAAAGAACAGCTACAAAAGAACTCTACAGACACTGCTCTTCATACACAAATGCAAATACTTCCAAAGAGGAAAGTACATAGCAAAGCAGACTATTGCTAATTTTATATCCTTTCAGCCTATCAGGATATAAACTGGGCAGATTAAGAGCTTGCTTATGTCCCATTCTGAGTTTCTTCCATAACCATAAAAACTTCCATGGTCTAGACAGATTTCCTCAGATAATAATCCAGTAAATTACTATTTTGAGGCAGTGACAGTGAAGATTTGTCCACCTCTACAGGTATTTCACATGCTCTTTTACTAGTGTTGTGTTTTCTTTAGTTTTTGTGACCTCAAATTTGATAACCAAGTTAGCTGCCCAAGTGTCCAAGCCAATCCACTTTTTGGCATTGAACTCCTTACGTAAAATACTTTCCCTTTTCTTTCTGGAAAGCAATTCTGATTTTTATTTGGGCTTGTGGGCATAAAAAGTCAAACTTAGAATAGAACAGCTTGATCCTATCAAAACGAAAAATTTTCTTTGAGTTGAAAAGACATCTGTCAAGATGTATTCCACTGGCAGTTTATATGCATGTTTTCAAAGAGTTTTTATAATTTACAAAGATCATTTGCCAAAACTCTTGCAGCAATCCTTACTGAGGTCAGCAAAATCCATGCTTCCACCACTTAAGCATGCTCTAAAGCTTTAACAAACTGTTTCCAAGAAGCTATGAAAGAGTGAGAGTTAGCAGGTGAAAATTCACTCTAGGGAGGAAAACAAGTCCATCAAGAAAAGTCTGAGCAGAAAGGCAATGGCAGTACTTAGCCATGGGCTGAGGGGGCACAACAGACATGAGAACTGCAACTGGAGAGTGCTGAAAAGACATCCAAGGTGACAGGGAGCAGATCCCAGGAGATGTTAGGACATAAGGAAGAGGGAGGACAAAAGGAAGAAACCAGTCTCACAGTGTCAGGCCGAGACCTACATTGGCTGTGACAGGGCACAAGGTGCTTGCCTTTCTGCTTATTGCTGGTCACAACACATCTCTGACATGTGTATTTATCCTCATCTATGTCTATCGATCTATGGACAACCTTGTGCTCTCTACTTCACAACAAACCTGTCACAGAACACTTATGAAATAGTGACTCTCAATGTTTACAGACCTTGAGCACTGAGCTTCTTGCATGCATAAACCTATTTGTTTCTATCCCCTTCCTCAATAAGAAACAGGCACTGAATCATTCTCATCCAAATGTCACTGAACTTTTCCTGGTTTAGGCTGCTGGCTGTTCAGCTCTCAGAGCCAGTGTCCAGAGACACACAACTCTAATAAATTTGATGGAAATAACATTGTCACTTGATTGACGCAGACAGTGACAGCAGGTATCAGACTTGACTTATATGGTCCATATGACTGCTTAGTGCAAGCTCAAATCCTCAGAAGCTAAATACTAACAGATTAAAGAAAGAAATCCTGTGATTTTTGCTGCTTTTACTGTTCATTTTGGTTAAGTCTGCATTTTCTTTTCTTAAACAATTTATTGCTGGGACTAAATAGTATATGCAATCTCCTGCTGACAGATTCTATCTGTCTAACTCCTCTGATATTGTGGAAAGAAACACGGAAGATGTGGGCACCTCAGTGGTAGCTGTAACACATTCCTAATTCTATTTTGGATGAAAGAGTGGAAACTGAAACTTTTGTGAGAAACAAACTGTCACTGGGACTTTTGGGCACTACACAATACTGTGAGTCCTAGGACTCTGTATAATGATTTCTCTAAGTTAAAAAAAATTCCTTTGACATTGTGTTAAGAAAATCTGCCTGTTGGGAGCCAGAAATGGCTGTCACATTCTTCCTACAAAGCTCTTCAGAAGAAAAAGACAAGCATTTTCAGTCAACTGAAATCAGCCTGGTTCCATGTAATGGGTAGCTAGAGACTCTCAGTGCTTTATCAGCTATTCCCAGGTTTTCAATTTTTACGTTTGTCAGTTTACAAATCCATGGTCCATAAGCCAATGTAAGTGACCCCAAATCCTAACACTAGCCAGGAAGGCTGTCCATATCTTTCAGTAGATTGTTGAACACCTGGTTAGTATTTGTGAATAACATACACAAAGTCTTTAGCACACAGCTATCACTAACTCTTGTTCAATATGACAACCCATAAGGTCTTGAGGGAGGGTAATTGAAATAATTCTGTGGATCAGAACAAGAACTGAACACATTTTGAATAAAATCTGGGCTTCAGCTGTTCAAGCAGGTGGGCTCTTGCTGATTATTGACAGTATTTGGATAGGCCTTTCAAGAAATTTTGTCGAAGCCAGTAGCCAGGATTGACACTTGCATGACTCGAGGGACCTGAGCAATCACAGTGATTTCCAGCAGCCATCAAGAAGATCAAGATAGAGAAGTATAAAGTGCTTTGGTGTATTGGGCAAAACTTCAGATGTGTGGCACCAACATTGTATTGTTTGACTTGTTGTGTTTACTCATAATGGTTTGAACATCTGCTTTTCAAATACTTTTTTCCTGAATAGTGAGATTTTGGTGACATGATTTTGGCAGAGAGTAGTCAGAGGAGCTGGCTAATGAATTGTAGGAACCAGTGCTGCTCTCTTATTATGACCGGTAAATCTACATATAGGACTTTCTGTCCTTTAACTGACATTGAATCTTTTATAATTGCTTCAAATAAAGATGATTTTTTTCATTTGGTTTAAGAGAAAATTATCTGTCTCTAACATTTAATACATTTTTGTCTTTCTGCGGCATGGACATTTACATCTGAGCTTCTGTCCTGGGCTTCTTTGACAATCGTTGGAGACATATGTATTTTTCTAAGGAATCTTAAACAGATTTTTAGAATAAGTAAGGTTCCATGAAAAGGTATTTCTTCCCAATGTCTAAAGGGGTAATTAAAAAAATACATCAGACGTGGATGTCTGGAACATTTTGGATATCTAATGTTAAGGAAAAAGTCAACTCAGTCTGCCTCAGATTGTAATCTGTAAAATGACTGTTTCATGTATTATGACTTATCTTGAAATTTTTGATCATTTGAATGTAGTGTTCTGCATTTCTTGTTACTGAATTGCATCCAATTTATTTAAATGATTTTCCTAATTTGTCAAGATCTTTTTAAGTCTGTCCTCATATATGTTTACAGACCCTCACAGCTTGATGTCATTGGAAATTTAATAAGCACACTACACTATTTAATCATTGACTACCTACTCAATGACTCAAGTCACTAATGAGAACATTGATAAGAACCGGGCACAAGACTGATCTCTGCAGAACACTGCTCAATACGTAATGCTAGAAAACAAAGAACCATTAACAAGTACTAAACATGGTTTCCTAAACATATATCTGCCTCAGAGCAAATTCACGGAGATATACTCCATTTTATGAAAATTCCACACAAAACAAAAGACAGTGGTGAGGTCAAGATATACAGTGTATGCTATTCTGTATATTCAGAACTTCTTATCAACAGAGAAGGAAATTCAGAGGCTATGATATGTTCTTGTCAAATTTACCATAGTTGGTACTCATTCTCACTCTATTTTTGGTACATTTACGAAAACGTATCCTTTCATATTGCTATTATTGCATAAACTGAAGTTAAGATAACTGGTCCGTAATTTCCAATCTCTCCCCTGCCTCTCAAAGAGATAAACTTTATATTTGCCTTCTTTCCCTCAGGAATTTGCTCTAGATTAAGCAGCACTGCCTGTCTGAGTAGCATTCATACATCTTTCTTTTGTGGGAAAAGATATTGAGGAGAAAAATAGAAAAGAAACTTTTTGTCTCCAGATCTTGTCTTGATTTGTAGGTATACAGCACCCCTAGTGACTGGAAGATAACTTTTAAAGCTCCAGAAAATTTTAGAAATATTAATTTAATTCAGTAGTTCCAACCCTGTTCTTTTCTTCCACTTTCCAAGTTCTTGACCCTTTATGAAAGGTCTCAGTTTTGCTTCACAAAACAATATATGGGTTATGCAGAGAAAGATTTTCCATTTTATAATACATAATAGGGTCCTGGTCATTGGTCATTTTAGAGAGTTATGTTTATGTATGACAAGGGAGTGATTTTAATCAATCCTGGGAAGGCATCATAAATGCATTGAAAATTCACACCAAAGTCATTTTGTATTATGATGCATAAGGTTCATGATGACTCTCAACTAAAACAGGTTTAGTTGAGTCTATTCTTTAAAAAAAAAAAATTGTCATTAAGGATTTTTATAACACAGTTATCTCTACTATTCATGGAATGGTGGTGTCCTAAGAATTGCAACGAAAAAGATTTCTACTCTGATTTTTGAAAAATCCTCTATAGCACCGTGTATTGTTCACAATTATTCTGTGTGTAATAAATGCACCTTGTGTAATCTGAAATAGCTGTTAATAGAATATTTTCAAAATGCTTTGAAGAGGCCTCAGACACCATGAGACTTTGGGCATGATCAAGCCCTGGAACAGGTTGCCAAGTGATGCTATGGATTCTCTGTCCTTAGTTAAGCTCAGAATTGGCTTGAAGATATTCAGACCAGACTCAGCTGAATGGAGCCCTGAGCAACTTGCTTTCACTGGACCTGTTCTGAGATTATCAAAGTCAAAGCAGAAATAAAGAAAGTATTTTAAACAGTGAGGTTTACTTGCCAAAATTAGAATTTTTTTCATCTTTTTATGTCTAGATACTATTTCAAAGGTATGATTTTGTCAACACATGACTGATCTCAACAAAAAAATGGAATAATATTCTAGGGGTTGTGTTGTACTTACCATTAATATGAGCTCTTGGTTTCTTTCACAGAAAATTATTTTTCGTTACTGTCTTGGTTTGAAAGACAGGTATTTGCTAAAGAAAGGCAAGAACCCCTTTTTTCTGAGATGGAGAATGCAACCCCCCTCCCTTCTAATTATTATAGTTGCGAATCAGAGGCTTTCAGGCAGAAGATACAGGGATAGGAATAACAGTTCTTTACTAATGTATCTAACAAGGCAAACAGCAGAAATAACAACAGCTATAAAGACTGACAGCAAAACAGAACAGTACAGCTCAGTTGGAGTCCCTCTGGCCACAGGCCCTCTCTCTCTGCGCTCAGTTCCCGGTGCTGTGTGGGCAGGGCGGGTCCCGTGCAGCTGAAGGCGGCTGGGCGATGGCGGCGGCGGCGGCCCAGGTGTGAGAGGGGGATGGAGGGGAGACTCCCTCCTCACGGTGTCAGTCGTGGTGCTCGGCAGAGTGCCCGGAGGTAGCAGGATGAAGCGGGAAGGCAGCAGTGCGATGTCCGACAGCAGGGAACGTGGCTCCTGGCGTTGGGATGGCAGGGAAGATGCTGGGTAGGAGCCCCGGCCGCCTTCCTTCCACTCCACGAGCCGCGAGAGAGCGAGAGAGCGCGCCCAGGCCCCTGTCCCACCTTTCCTTTGCCGGTCTCCCCTTGTCCCCCACCCCCTCCGAGGGAAAAACTATTGCTACTAAGGTGCAGCCACAAATACTTAGCATAACAATGGAGAAAATTCCACAGAAAGAAAAGGGAACAATTCAACCCCCAACAGTTACTCTCAATGTTTTGTTGAAGCAATCAACAAATTGCTTCTGTTGAAGCAATAGCACTGTATTTAGAAGGACTTTTGATTTCACATTTTGTCTAATCAGCTGGAAGTATTTTCCACTTACATTTGTGTTTACTTTTCCAAGTGAAATGCTATCTACAGCGATTAATATTGAACATTATAATTTCTAGAAATATAGTTACTTCCCTTTACAAGAAACATTGCAGAAATGTTGAATCATATTTCCTGAATATAATGAAAAAACAAGCTATCATTTGACTAATATTACATTTGAAGGAGAGAGGAAATACATGAATAACAGGAAATTCTGCACTGCCGTTTTTAAGCCACCAAATAATTTCCCGCACCACTTGGAATCTACCTATTTAATAAATAAAGTCACTTTTTATTGTCCATAGCTAAAAATTCTAGAGGACTATGCCTTTTCCTTTCTGGGTTTTTTTTCTTTTTCTTTGGTATCACTGTACACCTGGGAAAAGAAGTTGACATTTTTTTCAAAAGCTGAATATGAAACAATTTGACAAATTCCTTTAGGAAGATCAGAGAACCTTCTATACATGAAGAAAACAGAGAAAAGACAAAAAGTGGAATTACTGAGTGAAGGGAAAGAATATACAGGTGCTAATTACTCTGCAATTTCTTATACTACGTGCCATTTTGTTACGGAAAAGTAAAGCTATGTATTGATCTATGTAATTTGTTAAGTCAAGTGTTTTTTGGGGTCTGATTACTCTAATGAGTATGTAATTTCAATCACAGCTCCATCTACCTAATGAAGGGCAAGAGGATGATTATCTCCTGTATAGAGGAGGAATCAAGTTAAGTGACAAAATTTCTGTGATTTCTCCTTTCATGTAGGAGACAGGGGAAGGTTGATTTGCCTGTTCAGGTCAGCTCATAGGATTCTCCTTAGCTAATTTCTGTTTCAATCTTGTTGGCTGGCTAATTTCTGCCTTTTTTTTATTTGCATGTATGCAGTAAATTTTGAAAGCAGCTATTGCCTTACACTGTACAAGCAGTATGTTGATCACAGAATTTTGTTTCAAAGAGTTTGGGGAAATCACTTATCTCTAGTTAATCACAAAGCTGTATAGGAAGCTGTATAGGGTTCTTGTAGATTTATTTACATTGTGGAGTTCATAGTGTTTTATGACATCCCATTCAGCCTAGGGAATATAGTGAAGACACTAACCTTAACACAAGATATCTGGAAATCATGAAAAATAAGTGGCGCAAGAGGTGCTGTAAACATTCAGTACCTGGAAAACCTGGCTGAAATGAACTGTTCAAAAGGGCCATTTCTGTTCCTGGTTTTGAGATGCAGGCTGATCCCATACAGGACAGTTTCCAAGAGAACAGCCTAGAGGTACATGCATAGCAGATGTGACTCAACGTGTCTGTTGCCAGGGAGGTGCCATTTAGCTCTAATTATGAAATCAATTCTTTCTGTCAGCAGCCCTACCAGAAAGCTGGCTGCCCTCTCTTGCAGATAAATGCTCTCATCAGCTCAAGCAGTCCCTGTAAGCAGCATGAAAAGACCATGCACACGGGGGTTTCAAAGAAAGCATGAGCAACTTTGTACTGTCCAGTTTCAGTGTGAGCAGTGCCAAATAAAAACAAGATAAGAGACAGCCAGATGTAGAGTACCTGCCTGTCTTGACAGAGATGGCTCCCAAAGGCAAACAAATATTTATGTAACTTTTCCAGCTTTTTACAACGTACTTCTAACCAAGATGGGTCTCAGTAATGGGGAAAACACGGCATTTCAATTCCTTCTCTTTCTCTCTGCCTAAGTCTTTGTAACTTCTTTACCTTAGTGAAGATTAGAAAGGAAGAAGAACCTTTACCATCATTCCTAATTTTCATCAAATCTCACTCTAAAGACTCTCTGCATGTTTTTGAAAGAAATTTAAATAAGGAATTCATAATTCAAAACAAAACAAAACAAAAAACCAAACACAGAGGAAAAATACGCAAGGTGAATGACTTAACCACATATAGTTAAGAGTAGAAATATGTAACTGAAATAGGCCAGTGTTATTCATCACAGAATAATAAAATCAGTCTCATATTAAGCATTACTCATATGATACAGTATATGATAAATTTTAGTAGACATAATTCCTTTACCTCATTATAACTAAATGCTCACTTTTAGCAACTAAAGAAATCAACAGATAACTTACTTTGCAACTTTAAATGTGAGCAAAACATACCCTCTAGATAAGTTTGTTTGAAACAGGAGACGAGATTATTCTACTAGACATTTTCTGGAGAAAAGTTTTAAAGCTTCCAATTTCAAAAATCAAAGGCAAACTTAGATTCTGAGAAATAAACTATAATTTAAGGTATTATTGGATTTCTTTGATGGCTAATACTAAAATCCTGCAGTCTTGTCCTTCAGGTACATGAAAAATAGCAGAAAGATTAAGAAGATGGAGCCCCACAAAGCAGGAAAAAGTGTCCCAGAAATGAGAGAGGGGGAAGAATTTAAATTGCAAAATAGTCAGGGATATCATCCAAAATCCCAGATGATGGACAGAATCATGGAGTGGGCTTCTTTTTCCTAATTTTAGCCACATAAAAGTTAAGTACTAAGGTAAGCCATTCAGACTACTTCTATTGCCTATGAAGAGACCATATGCATATTGAAAAAAAAAAAAGTATCCTACTTGAATTTGATTCCATTATGGTATGAATTTGGTCCTTAAACAATCTTTCTTTCTTGTTAAAGAGGGTTGGCTAGATGTGTAGCTTAAGTTTTAACTAAATGAACAGCTCAAATTACCTCTCTCAATAAAGCCAATTGAAAGATGCTCTACTTATAGGTGAAATAACAGAAGAAGATAAAGTGACATGGTTTTCCTAAACAAATAATAGAAAATCAAAATAAGCAAATAATAAAAATACCACCATGTTGTTACCATCACTTTGTCCTGATCACTAACGTCTGTGTTAACAGGCAAATATTCCCTTTAAAGTATAAAAATAAAAAAGGAATGTGAATATCTTTGTCTGGTCTTTGTAAATTTAATACTATCTTTCAAAATTGGTCACTAACAGAAATATTAACTGAGTAATCATGTTTACTAACATGTTTAGGTTTCTTTTTCATATGCCTCCCTTTGTAGTAGAAAGATTAAAAATATAACAAAATTAATACAACTGAATTAAATTTGCCCATTTTTCTCAAAGAATGAGTGCTGCAAAAATAGAACAGATATTAGTACTTAGTTACTTCAGATAGACCATGTTTATATACAGAGAAAGTATTTCTATCATATTATAGTAGATTTCACTGTTTGCTGAATATTCAGTCTCCATTTAAGATTGACCCAGAGCAGACATTTGATACAGCTGGCTGATTTCTGTAGTCGAATTAAGTGTTGCAGATTCATGACAGGGCCACTTGGGATCTGTGCATGGAAATAAAATTCAATTCAACAAATCTGCAAAAGGGTGCAACTCTGTTTTGTTTCCTTTTGCAGTAGAAACCATTATAGAGTCCTGTGGTGTTGAGCAATAGATATTTTATGTAGATTTATAGTCTGGACTTGGAATTATATAGTATATGCTGAGTTGGAAGGGACCCATCTGAGCCATTGAGTCCAACTCCTGGATCAGCACAGTACACCACATGGATCACACCAAACTTCTTGAACTCTGTCAGGCTTGGTGCTGTGACCACTTTCCTAGGTAGGTTTATAAATACACACTAGTGGATTATTGACAATAGAAAACAGAGCAGGAATGACTGTTGAGAAGTTTCCTCCTTTATTTTCTGTTTCCTCAATTAGTGCTGAGCACAAATCTTAAATTCTTTCATGTTTACTGTCTGTCTTCATATTTGATTTTTTTAACACTGAAAAGCCTGAAAGACTTTTTAAAAATTACAGAGACAATGTTAAAACATAAACCAGAAGTACATAATGGTAAATGAGGATCACAACTAACCTTAACCAGAGAGAATTACAGTGAACATTCAGGACATACCAGTTCTAAACACAATTCCATGACAACTCCTGGGATTTGAATCTTCTATCAATGTCAATATTGAATCTGTAAAAAGAGGGAAGGCAAAATCATCAAATCTAGTAAATTAACTTTAAAAACCACCAACAAACCATAACAAGGCATACAGAAACATTTCTGAGAAACACCTAGCTGAAGAAATAAAAATCAAGATTTAGATTTGCTCAGGAGCATGAGAAGCAGTGTGCTAATGAGTCAGCAATCAATAAGAAAGAGAAGAGCTCAAGAGGGATAACAGCAGGAAAGCTACACAGATCTTTGCAAGGGTGTTCCTAATACTGAGAAGAAATTATTTCTACATCATAGGTGTTCCATGCAGAATCATCCTTATTTTTCTGCGAATAGAACAGCTTTCAAAACAAAGTCATTTAAAAAATGTTTCTATGAAATAGAAAAATTTGGTTTTTCTGAGTTTGAAACACTTCCATAATGAGTATTTTGTAAGCGTTTTGAGTGAGGTCAGAAACAACTGTTTGTGCATTTCTTGTTTTTTTCAGATTTCAATAGAACAAAGTATGAGGGATTTTTATTTCTACATGTTCACTCTCACAAATCTAAGTAATTACAACTATGCAAAGGAAAATAGCCATAAGAACTAGCCATGGCTCATTTATTATAACCATTGCCCTGATAGGAGGAAATATATTTGTTTTAATGGTTAATGAAATAAGTATTCACTTGATGAAAAAATTAGAATATAGAGAAGTGACTCAAAGCCTAGTAAAAATTAGAAAACAAGTGATCTTAGAGCCCAGGGCTTCTAATCTCCTGGTCTAATTCCCAGTCACTCTTCCATTGAGAGTCACTGTTCTAATTTCAGAGAGATTTAGGTAAGTGTCTGTCTGTTCCCAGAACTGGAAAAAAAAAGTGTGAGTTTCAAGAATCTCATAAACACAATGGAAGTAAATTTGAAGAGGAAAAAGAAGATTGTACAATTATAGGGTTAACTCAAGAACCAAAATCAAACCAAACCAAAAAGCATTAATGGTCTACTCAGAGTAATGTCTGCTGTCCTTGAAAATATTGTGCAGAGAACTTAGAGGGAATTCAGAGGAAGTGATTGATTGGTCATGTGTACACACTGAGCAAACCCAAGAGTTTTCTTTTCACACACAAGCCATAACCACTGGCTACTGCAATTCCTTTTTCCTTAGGTTACTACTGGCTTATACAAAAATTTACCAACCAATCCCATATCTATGGCTATAAAAATCATTATCATCATGTTTTGTTTCTAACCAACAAAGTTTTGTTACTCCAAACCACCCTTAACCCTGAAGAATGCATTCTCTGTCGCTTCAATGGACAATTTATGAGCTGAAACTTTCCTAGTCCCTATGACAGTCCATTGCTTTGTTACCTACTACTCTAGCAAATTCCTTGCAAGCAATCTGTGAAGCCCAGAACATAACTGGGTTTTTAACTCCCTGGCAGATGTGATCACAGACTTATCTTGTTATTATTTTAGGACATCATGGTACTTTGAATAGGTGTACTGGGAAAAGAGCACATCAAAATACACATATGTATCAGATTGCATAATTATTCAGAAGCAGCCAAAATTCAGCCTCTGATTTAATCCACTGTTAAATATATTCATTACATTTTTTTAAACTCAGTAATTAAGCTTCCCAAAAGCCTGAAAACAGTGGTACTTTGGAAAAAACAAAATAAATCAGAACATTTGTAACTTCGGATTCTTTTTTCATTGGAGAACTTGCCCTTAATCTGTTTACATTGTATTTCTTCACCATTTGACCAGCTACTATAGTTGGAAAAAATTTAGTTTTTCAAGTAATATCATTGAACATATTACATATTTGAACCCTGGTTATACACAGGGCAATCTGGTGTAGGTGACCCTGCCTGCGCAGGGTCTTGTATTGGACAATCAACACAGGTCCCTTCCCACATCAGCCATTCAGTTGCAGAGTTCTGTGATTCTTTGTGAAAGACATTTGATAAGCATAGCCTGTTGGCCAGAAAATTATTTTGAAGGGGTTTCATTCAATTCCCATTGCTTTTCCAGCAACTACACTGTCATCTGGCTCAGACCCAGGGGCAGCAGCTATCAATGGCACATTCTGCAGAAACTCAGAAGCCGCAAGAAGCCTGGGGTTAATGGGTTCTGGTACCACAAGGAAAAAAAATGCAGAGGATGGATAATAGTCAAAGCTGTAAGTGGAATATGCAGTGCAGTGTATAGCTTGTATAGTTTGCATAGACGGTTGCAGCTTCTCAGCTCTTCGGAGCTGGAGCCCTAGAGCCAACAGGAAACAGAGAGAATAGGACAAATACTAAGTGTATTTGAATTGCTTTAACATATATGGAAGATCAAAAGAGAAGAAGAAATAAAAAAAATGAGAAAAACCCCCATTATTTTAATATAACTAATTCTTTCGATGAAACAGGAGATAAAATATAATGTATTCATAAAGAAGCATGTTCATTAGCTTATATTTTTAAAATGACTAATGAATATGACTTTTACACACTTAAAATGTTTATTTAATGAAAATGAAGCATGTTATGCATTAAGGGATGGTTATTTAAAAATAGCAGCAGGTTATGATGCAGTAAAAAGGCGGAATCTTAATAGCTGCTTTCATTTATATTTTATGTACAGAAACCCAGCATAAAAACATTTTAAGATTCTGACTGTAACTAAATCAAAGTTATTCAAAGTGATGATGCTTTCTCACCTTTTAAAAATTTACTCCTTTACGCTAAGAAAATATCATCTGCAGGTGAGATATTAGACTGCAAATTTAAACATGGCTGCTCTTTCACTTTATCACAGATTCACTCTTTTGCAAAGGGAGAGATTTTTTGGCAACTTCTCCACAGCTTCTGTTCACTGCTAGCAGAACTCTGTGAGCTGATGTCCTATGAAAACAGAAGCTCCAAACCTGGTATTTGTCTAAATGCAGAGCTTCTGCTCCCACCATGACTCTGACCACAGACAGACACAGTCCCAAGGTTTACAGTCCAGCCTTTCACAGTGCCTGACAGGGAGCTATGCAGAGAAGTCAGGTGAGTCAAAGCATGCCATGCCTGCCTTAGCAAGGGACTTCTTAAAAAAAATCCATGAAAGAGGTTAGGCTGTAAACTACCAGGTCTGGCAGCACTACTGAAACTCTCTCCACTCTTAGTGCTCTATCTCAGAGGACTGCTCAGCCCCATGAAAAAGTTCCCACTCTGATCCCAAATTAAATAGCAATTATAACACAAGGTCAGTAAATGAGCCCTCTCCCCTAGTTTTACCCACATCTAATGCCATTAATTCTTCTGTGCCTATTTTTTATATAACATATATGTTGTTAATAAAGTGTCCATGAAACAGATATGCAAGGAAGGTCACTATACTGTGCCTACTCAGTATGCATTTAGATTGGTACCCTGCTGATGCAGAGATTATGTTTGTATGGCACGCTGTAAGTTACTGTGGATGATTACAGGGTTTAGAACAGAATAATGAACTGCATTACTTTCATTATTAGGTGATGATGCTTTTCTAAATTAACTAATACAAACATATTTTCTCCCTATTTTGTGTGAAGCGTGTTTAAATGAAGAGATATAGCATGCAATCATGATCAGACACATACCCTGCAAATAGAAAAGTGACAAGTGTCTCTCTCCCCATACTGTATGCAACACAAGAACAGACACAAGGTTTTTCTATTTGTTGGTGCTTATGGCAAAGAAGAAGAGCTGAACCTATCTCCTGTGTGTTCACTGGGCTACATCATCTATGTACAATAATTTTAACTGTCATAATGGTGTGCGTGTCAAATTCAGTGACATGCACTCAGGGATGTGCTTTGCAAGAAGCATCAAAACCACCACAAGCTCACTGTTCAAAAATAGCTGGTCTTGGACCTTTGATGGCTAAAAAACCTGATGTCACTGAGTGAAATAGGAACAAGGTAAGAAAGCAGCTACTTTTAGAACTAACATTTATGCTTGACTAGAGGCAGTGGGGACATAATCTAACTGGTTAGCTGATGAGAGACCCTACAGGAGTTTTCTATGAAAACAGGAAATGAGCATTAAACTGACATTTACTCAGCAAGCCACCAACCAGAAGTGCTTGGGGGACCCCCTACACTGAAGCAAAATGCCAGAGCTGTATAATGATTAGACTTTGATGGATCCCACTGACGTCCCAAAGGCTGTTATGTTTCTATTTTTTATTTCTTTCATCTGATCTTCATCCATAATTTGACAAACTATTTTTAAATGTCTATTTTCCTTGTGATTTATATATTCCAGGCTCACCAAATTAATTCAATCCTTCATCCGATCACTAACTACACTTTAGCTGTTAAAGTGACGCTGTATTCCCAAATCTGTCACGTTTAGTTATAACAAAATCTGGTCACTTTAAAAGCAGTGACAGACATACCCCTGCAGCCAAGATCTCCCCAAATTTGTCCTATAGTGACATTCTACTATTCTTGTCTTCTACTCTCTACATTAAGCTCCAGTGATTGAAAAAGCAAGAATGAATGAGGGGGGAAATAGTAACTTTGAAAGGTTTGTGTAGACTTCTTGAAAGCGGTTTCCTTGGGTTTGGGTATGGAACAGCAGGCAGTTGGCTGGTTTGAACAGTGTATGTCCCCTCAGCCAGGGAAGCTCATCCCATTACTGTTTGACCCAGTCTCTGTCCTATGATGGAGCTATGGTACATCACTGAGACTGATCCATGCCAAAGTTCTTGTGCCTGCCACCAGGGAAGCTCAAAGAGGAGAACTTTCTGCCGGACATGATAAAATGCATTCTGCTGCCATGCATTTCCATAGGTGGTGCATTGGTAGTTCTTTATTTAGTTGGAAAGGTACTTTTATTAAATTCCTAATTTATTTTTGTTCAACAGCATTATAGGCAAGTCAACAAGAGTATAGGCAAGTTTAGTTAACTTTTATGTATGCTGAAGAGAGTCAGGTTAAACCTAGTAAATTGTTGTTGACCTAACTTAGCATTTAGAAAGGTCTTTTACTTCAGTCTGCTGCTCCCTCACTGCACTACAAGCTTAGAGCACCTTCACAAGCAACAGTTTCAAACAAAAAACTTCCAATTCTCTTTAAATCACAGGCAAGGCATAAACTTGAAAACACATGCTGCTTCATTATTGCTTAAGGAAAAAGATGGCCTCTCAGACAAGCCTGGCCCAACTCACTACAAATTATTGCTGTGAAAATTTGAAGGTCTCAGAATTTAATCTCAGTGAATGTTCCTCAAAAACAAATTCAGAGACCAAGCATGTTCCTCAAACGTAGACGATCTCTGATTCAGTGCTCACCATTGCCATCATAAAGGTCTTTTTTCATTGGGATAGGGTAGCAGGGAAGAAAAGCTTTTTGTACAGTGTGTGTTTTGCTTCATTGAAAGATGTTACCAGGTAAAGAAAATAAAACATCTGGAAGATGCCATTTATTAAGCAAGATTTTCAAATATTTCTTAGAAAAGAAATGATAAAATGTTCTGGATATTAGTTGTGGGGTTTTTTTGTTTGTTTGGTTTTTTTTTGTTTTTGTTTTTTTGTGTTTTTTTTTTTTTATTTGCTCTGAATAGTATAAGCTATGTTTTAAATCACCTGTTTGTAGCAGGAGATATTTAGTTTTTCCATAGAATAGATATCCCATGGCATTTCTGTCATTAAAGTATTAGAACAAATGTGCATCAGGAGGAGTTTAGGTGCAGGTGTGTCTATTTAGGAGAAATGGAAATAAACCAGGTGAATTTCTGTTGCTGTTAATTTTTAATTCCATACTTCATAAAGTCATTGTCAAAAATCCTCTGAATTATCAGAAACAAAATTAGTTTATGGCAATCCTAAATTAAGGCAGAGGTATAATCAATGAGAATACACCGGTTTTTCTCCATTAAAGAACCGTTTGAATGAATGAGAAGGTTTTATTTGTCTGCACGTGCAGTTGAGGCAGAATCCAGCTGTTTAGACATGGTAATTTAGTGCCTTTTCAGCTACTCCACAATGCTTCACTCGCTTCCTAACTGCTGCTACACAATGAAACATACTTCACTTGGATCTATCAGCTCCCTGCACACCTGGCATATCGATGATATCTTAGGCAGAACACCCTGCAGGAAATAGGCTGAGAGCCAGCACAGCCACATGCAGTTACCCCCAGAGAGGCAGGTAGCACCCTTGGGCATGGCCTTGTACATCCTCACAACTGCTGGGATAGAAGGACATGGGTCTCCTCAAGGCTCTGGGTGAGATATCCTAGATCCTCATGAGTGGAACTAACATTTGTGTCCATGAAAATGAATTGAGCATTGAAATGTTTAATGTAAGCCCAGAGCTATAAAATGCTGTCTGATTCCTCTTGCCATATGTGTACCATATGTTGAAATCATGCTATTGCAACCTCCTCAGAAACCATGCAACATGTTATACTTCAAACAGTGACCAGCTCTGTTTTATAACAATTCAGATATGATTTTCCCAACTTCTATAGCACTTACAGCATAAGTTTTAGTGCTTTTAATTTCCTTTCTGACTTTTTTTTTGGCACAATAGACCATTAGGAAATAACTGATTGTTAAACAAGCTTTAAAATTCTAAAATCAATGTTAAATTTTTAAAGCTTAAGAGGAATATGCTAAAGAAACCATATAATAAATGAAGAAAATAAAAAAAAAAGTTAGAAAATTTTTGTAGGAAAGCATTTATCTTATGAACAGCTATACCTATCAGTATTCAAAGCCTTATTCTGTCTCTTAGTTGGGGGAGATATGAGGAAAGATGAAAGGGGCAAACTCCAAGACAAATAGCGAAAAAATTTCTTTACTTTTTGTTATAATAACATTTGAACTTAGAGGTCACTCCCTACTAAGGTTAGCACAGATTTAACCCACTAACATTAAATATTAATGTTTTCTCTTTCTCTTGCATTTTAAATCAAATTTAAAAATCCGTTTGTTCCCAGAAGCTAGCCACAGAGACTAGAAACCTTTTTTTTTTTTCATAAAGCCATTTTTATTAACAGGAAAATCTTGATCATGATAGCTTTTGGGTTTCTATTACTTCCAGAATAAGAGCAGCAGTAGTTCTCATTTAGCTCCTTAGCTTTTGGAACTGTTAATGATAATACTGCTGATTAACAACAGGACAAAAATACTATGTCAGGGTGTTGGGTTTTTTCCATAATCACCTGATTCTGGATGAAAAAAACCCACATGAAGCAAATAAAAAGTTAAATATTCCACAAACAAACAATTCTGAAGGTTTGTATCCCTACGTACTCATGGTTTTTTATCAGTCAGAAGAAACAACTTCTAAATCTGAGGTGATAGTTTGAAAACATTGAGTCAAAAAAGAAATTGCAGGTCCTAGGATTAATTTTTCATATTTTCCATTTCAAATGTTTTCTAATATCTTCTGAAAGTCTCGAAAGACTCTCGAGGACTTCAGGAATTTAAAATTTACCAATGAACTGATCTAGAGATTTTATAATAAAAATTGTTCCTGTACTCTAACAAAGATTTATTATGTCTCTCGAAGTTGAGAATACAACGGTATCTCCTACAACAAGGATGTGCAGGCTAGGCACAGGATCATTTAGGTTAGAAGAGAACTCAAATTCTCCAATTTCTTACTCAAAGAAGGCCAGTGAAAGCACGTGTAATACATGTCTATGTAAAAGGCAGTTATTTGAAAATGTTAAGCCTTGCAGTCACCATACAAAACTTACCTCTTTAAAATAAGATGTTTATGAATAGAAAAGTAAGAACATATTTTAACTAGGAAGTAAAAAGTCATTTATCTTCTTCAAGAGATTAATTTCATACTGGAATAATCCAATGAACTCTGCAGAAGAAGCACAATGGCAACAAGCACAGGAAGTAATAATTGAAGATTAAAGCTTTTGTTGCCTTAGGCAGGTTTGTGTTTGTGCAGGTTCCAGTAATATAATTATAATTACACTGCATGAAGGTGTGAGAGCTGAAGCACTCATTGCTTGAGATGATGAGCAACAGGCAGTTAGCTTGTTTTAGCATCGTGTTTGAAGATTGAAGCTTGAATAATAAATAATTTATTTTCTCCCTATCATATGCTGGTGAAACACAATGAAACTAACAATCAAACAAATGTTCAAACCATGGTAATGATCATGGTACTAAGAGATTAATAAATGACAATTCAGTAAATTTCAACTTCCAAACCTCAGCAGAACTGTAGACATGAAGGGACAAAGAAGAATTTTCTGGGAGAAGTTCACGTTATCACAACATACCTGCTAGTCAGAGAATAATTTCAAGGTGCTGTTAAGGAAACCATGTATCCATCACAGAACTGAATTTACACCTCAAAAAAGCATTATAGGCCTGCATAACAATTGGGAATCATAGAATAGTAGAATCATGGAATCATAGAATGATTGGGTCTGAGGGATCTTAAAGACCACCTAGTTCCATCAGCCCTGCCATGGGCTGGGACACCTTCCACTAGCTCAGGGTGCTCAGAACCCCATCCAGCCTGGCCTTGACACGTCCAGAGTCAGGGGCATCCACAACTTCTCTGAGCAACCTGTTCCAGTGCCTTCCAATGCCTTACCAACTTCACAGTAAAGAATTCCTTCATAACATCTAATCTAAACCTACCACTTTTCAGTTTTAAGACATTCCCCCTTGTCCTATCACTACAGTTCCTGATGAAGTGTCCTTCTCCAGCTTCCTTGCAGGCACTCTTCAGATACTGGAAGGTTGCTGTGGGGTCTTCAGGCAACATTCTCTTCACCTAGAGAGTCAATGATGACTCCTACATCAGAAGGAAAGATGCCCATGTGGGTTTTTCCTGGGTTTTTTGCAAGATCTGATTTATTGGATATGTTCGCAGACAATCCTCAGATTTGGGATGTGCATAATCCAATGTAGTAATCTCTTACCCAGGGAGTATTATCATAAAGTTTTTAAATAAATCACAGAACAAAAGAATTACCTCAATTGAGAACTGTACTGTCCAGGTCCCTTCCAACTCAGCATATTATATGATTCTATGTTTCTAAGATTATTTTTTTTTATTTTAATATATTGACTGTGCCATAGATTTTGTTCTGAGAAAGAAAACTGAAAGAGAAAAATTTGCCCTACTAATTGAAAGATACCTGCCCAGCTCACTGAAGATGTTCTTCTATTTCTCTAAGCACTGTAATAGGCTTTTGTTCCTCATAGAATATTTCTACCCAGACTCTGCAGTTAGGATGAGGATTTCTTTCTGGGTCATGCAGGTGTGCTTTACAAACACCCTGGAATTTAGCACAAACTAACTTACTGAGGCAACAGGTCAAGCACAAGGTCCTTCACTGGGAAGGAAAAGCTCCTTGCAGTTATGCCAGCTGGGTTTGGCTGAGGAGAGTAGCACTGCTGGCAAGATATAAGGTATGTTGGCAGAAACAGAGTGCCTTGGCAGCAAAGGCGAATAACAATATTCTCAGCTGTGTGACTAGAAGAGACAGAGCAAAGTAATAACCTCACTTTACACAACATTCCTTGTACTGCTTCTACAGTACTGCATTCAGTTTTGTGCTTCCCAATACAGGAAAGACATAAATAAACTAGGGTGGATTTAGTGGATGGCCACCAAGATGGTCATGGATTGGAGCCCTCACCCTGTGAGGACAAACTGAGAAAGCTAGTCTGGTTCAGGCTGCAGAAGAGGTGGTTTCTGTAGCTTCCCTGCACCTCTGGGAAAATAAGTGAGAAGATGGAGTAGGGCTCTTTGCATCAGGACGGTGAGATATAATGGGCAGAGATAAGACTGAGCAACCTGGTGAGCACACAGCTGACTCTGCCTTGAGCAGGAGGTTGAACTAAACACCCACATCTCAACGTCCCTTCCTGATGAATTTACCTTGTGATTCTATACATTCTCAGAAAAGAAGCTGAAGAGTAGGAAAGATAACAGTTAACGTGAGTTAGCAATGTTTTTCTGTTACCAAAGCAGCAAAATTATCCTGGGATCAATAAAGTGGAGCAGACTTGCGAGACCCTTGCAAAAAGGTAGGGAATAGTCTGCCCTTTGCTTCAATCATGAGAAGGAATAACCTTAAATTGTAGCAATGGATTCCATTGCCATGTGTTCTTCCTTTTGAATGATATTTCTTAGCCATTCACTCTTCTGAAGTACATATGAAGCCTCATTTATGGCTTTCTGTCTCTATTTGTATTATCTTTCTGGTATTTTCTGTTCTGCTTGTTTCTCTATGTATTTGAGATAAATAATCATAATAATCATAACAATAATAAAGGGCCTGCTTTTTATTTTACTCTAAAACACTGGAGATATGATAAAGGGTAGGTAAAGAAAAAAATGGAGTCTGAAAGAGAACTCAAGCTTTGGTTTTGGTTGGCAAGAAAAATTATGGTGCTATTGTACCTTGGTACTGAGAGAATATGCTTTAAATAATTTCAAAATTGCCTATAAAATTAGTTACATCAAGATAGACATTTTGGTTATATTTAACATAATAACAAAAAAAATGAGGAGGAAGAAAATTAGCTGTGCATCATCAGAATTGTTCTTTCTTGCAAAATCAAGCATTGCAGCTCCTAGGTTCGGGATCACAGTCGCTGAATAAAGTCATGCACCTCAAGAGGTTTATCTCATAAGTGTGGATTTTATCACTTATGTCTGATATGAAGTCAATCTATACTGGACTCTACCAGACCAGAGAAATTTAATAGGTGCTATTACTATTCCAGTCAACTTTTGAGATCATTCTCAGGCCAGATTTGTATTTCTGAAAAACAGGAGAAATAGACATAATCCCAGTAGAGAAAAACCTAGTCTTGCTAAATGAGCATTTTATGGAAATGAGGAAGATTCGTACTTATGAAGTAATCTTGCATATCCATTACTTCACATAAAAACTTGATGAAAACCACTTTTAGACATGCTTGTTCTTGACAAAGTTCTTAAAGGATTTATCAACTGTTTTGCAACATTTACTTAAAATTAGAAGGTGCACAAATCTCAAAATTAAAATTGGCCAATGTCTTTTTTCAGTCACTTGGAAGAAAAAAAGTAAAGAGTTAAGTGTTCTTCCAGTAAAATAATTTTCTTGAAGACATACCAGGAAGTATGTCCATGGAGATCACTACAAACCAAGGAGCAATATTTCTTGTAACGTCCTTCAACATCAATGGGGAGCAGCATAGATAATCTGAATTTCTGATTTTTTTTAGGTTAGGCTCCAGAAAGGTTCAGGTCTAAACTCAGCAAAAATAGACATAGAACCTTAGTCATCTAACACAGTGTGCAGAACTAATGCAATCTGAAGTATGTACAACCTTGCAGAAATAAAGAAACCAAAACCAAAACCAAAACCAAAGCCAAAAAAAACCAAACCCAACCAAATACCCCTCTCCCCCCCAAAACAAAAAAACAAGAAAACAAAACCAAAACCGAAAAAAACCCCCTCTGTAAATATTTATAGTTTTGCATATGAAACCACTCTTTGGAGATTTTTCTTTTTCCATTCCCACCACACTGCCTACACCAGGAAGGGGACGTGACTGTTCAGGATTGAAGAAAACTGGTCGCAGTCTCTTCCTGACTCCTTTAAATTTCCTGAGATTTACCACATTCCATTACAACCATTTTCCTGAAAGCCAGACCACCTGCTCTCGTAAAGAAAATGTGAGGCCACGTCTGATGGGCAGAAGAAAGGCATCCCTGAGGTCCCAGGTAGATGCACTATGGGTAAGTCAGAGCCAGAAAAGAAACCTCTGTTCCATCACAGACAACCTGGAGAAAGGCAGATGCCATGTTGCAGTACAAGTTCTCCCTCTTCATTTTTCTTCTGTATTTTCTTCTAGACATTTAAGCAGCAGGCAATCATTATCCAGCAAATGCTCACACAGGCAGTCTAAATGGTTCCTTTCTGTGCATTTCTGACTTTTAGAACTTGCTTTGCAATCACTTCTGCATGTAAAATGCCACTGTTTGTATATTTGCTGCTGGCAGCATGAAAAAAGAAAAGATCATTGCCAACTTTATTAATACTACTCTAGATCAGTCTGAAACTATAATAAAGGCTGGTTTTTGCTCCTTAACACTGGCCTTTTGTTGAGTTTCTGTCTAATATTCTACCAGACAAATCAAAGCATATATAATTTAAAAGGTCTAAAGAAGAATGTCACCTCACCTTATATACCACAAACTGTTATTTTAAAAGTAATAGTTATGATGAAAACAAACAAAAGCCCATCATGACCATGCTTTATGACACAAGTGCTAAATTCTCATTCACTTCTTCATAAGGAATGAGAGAAAAACAAGATCTCTGATTTTTTCCTAAATGCTCTAAGATGCAGTATATAAAAATTTCACAACTGCATCTGAATGTTTTCTTTAATTGTAATTTGTAATGAAACCCTTTATGCTTCCTACATTGTCCTCTGTCTCAACAACATTAACTTCCAATTTGTTGACATCTGGTCCAGTCCAAATCAAATCAAAGACATTTGACATTGCAGAGCTGTATTCAGCAAGCTTTCAGACAAACAGCAGAGGTTGCACAGAATTTTTTACACACCACAACAGATCTCCTTCATCCTCAGTATACATTGAAAAACAGTGGGAGAATCAAGTAGCAGAAAAGAAAGAATGAAGAATTAAAAAGGGATGTCTTGTTCCTTCCAATTTTAGGTAATCATAAACCAGAATAATTTCACTGAAGTCTGCAGAATTCTTCTGTGAATAAAGTAGAGAAATTACATTTTCTCACCTTGAACAAAGCTGTTTGATTTTAAATAATTGGATGAGCATTCACAAATGTAGCTTTCCAGTTCCTTTGTAATAAAGACATAAACAAGCTTTCTCTAATCTTCATTTCCCTCTACAAAAACCATCTACTTGAAATTTTGGCTTATGTTATGAATGAAACTTTTCTTAGGAAAACTGAAGCAGAGGTCAGTAAAGCAAGTCGAAGAAATGTAGTAAGAAAGATAATTGTACATGCAAGGACTAGAAAGCAAAGGATCTGGGTGGCATTAATGATTTCATTCCTTCAAGTGCAGAGCTCATCAGGTAAAATGTCTGTTGTGATTTCAGTAATGTAACTGTGTCGTCTTGACTCTACTGCCCCTTTTAGGCTATCCATGTCCACATCAACCAGAGTCCCATCTGGAACCATGCTGATCCATTCTGGTCCCTTGCTGCTTCCCTTGGGTTAGGCCTTGGAAGGCAATCAACCACCATAAGCTTTCCAAAGAAAATTAGAGAAGTTTAATAGGCAGCACCCAAGGGTTGAAGTGAGAGATGTTTTCTCAGAATATCACTATACAATTCACATGTAGTCTGAGTTACTTTGTCATCATACCCTAGCTAGTGGCTGCAGCACTTCCCTCTGAAACATCCTTTTTGGTCTATGAGATTGCATTAGTCCACAATACAAAAAAATGATTGCTTTGGATTGTTTGAGATTTTATTCATTGCAGATTTCTATGTTAAATAATTAGCTTAGTAAATGTTAAAGATTTCCCTGAGATGAGATGATAATAATGAAAACTTCAGCCTAGTGCTAAATACTGCCAACAGAAAAACTTGTGTCCTTCCAAAGGCCAAAACCCATTTATCAACATGTTGTAACAATATGAGCACAACACCCTCAATCAGATGTGGCTTGGTGATTGAGCCCAACCATCTCTCTTTTAAATAATACACCAGTTTTACCATCAGAAACAACTCACGAGATAGTGTTAATACTCTCCCTCAGGTCCTGCAGCAGCAAAGCATGGAGTCAGATTGATGAGGGAGGATGAAAACAGAAATGAGCTGGTGGGCACATACAACAGCCACTTAACAAAGTTAGGTATACTGCAGTGTTAGTTTCTAATTATTTTTACAAAAATTAAATATGAAGGATAGAAAATTTCCAAATCAAATTACCAAATAAAAAAGTTTTGGGGAGAAGAATGGGAAAAAACACTCCTCTAGAGACTCTGCGATACAGAGGTGCCATGTGCCAAAGCTGTGAAACAGTCCTGTGTACCCTATTAAAGTGCAGCTGCTCTTCACTGGCCTCAATTCCTAAACCTGAAATAAGTAAAAAAACATAACACAGACATACCTAGCAGGAAGTGCTTCATGAGAGGCTCCTAATGGCAGCAAGTCATGCGAGATGCTTCCCTGGGCTCTGAACATCCACAGGCACCTGCTGGCTGAAGGCCTGTGTCAGGAGCAGAGCCTCTCCTCAGTCTATTTTTCAATACAAAAGAGTGTAGATATGATTCAGTGTCATGCACCTCCCCACTCCCTCTCTTGTTGAAGAAAGAAGCTCATCCTGTACACCTCCACCTTCCTCTCCACCTCCAGCTGTTTTGAAGGAGCTGCCTGTCATATTTGAAGAAGACCTCACCTTACAGTGAATAACAGCATCTAATAAAGTTCTGGGGCACCAAATCTTTCTGCTTTCCCTGAACTCCTGAGGTTACTTAGAGATCCTCAGCTTGCCTGTGGTAGAAGGGTGAGTGACCCAGCCAAGCCACCAGCTGTTGAGTCACAAGTAAAGGACGGGTAGCCACTTCTTACAAGTGCTCCAGGTGAGACCCACATACCAATGTTGACCTCCTGTAAACCTCAGCTGCCTTTGCTCCTCCAGTCACTGGAGGGAGTTACTGCCATGAGTGTAAAAGGGGAATATAAAAAGAAGGCAGTCGTGACAGCCTGCTAGCTTTTCCTTCCCAGCCTCCAGGCTTCTGTCTTCGGCAGAATGGGCAAAGCCACTGCTTCTCCACCAGCACAGTTCCCCATAGCAGTGGGGAAGAGGATGACTGGAAGCACAGCAGCTGCTGCAGCCTTCTGGAGTCAGCTCTGAGTCACCACACCATCACAGAGCATCATTATCACCACTTAGCATGCATGATGACCAACACTTTCCACAAATGGCTAATAAATGTCTATCACTTCTATTTTAGCCTTCCTCTCGTATTTTATTGGGTCCAATTTCTCATGCCAGCACTTCACAAGCATCTTGGAAAGCAGCATTCAAAGTGTCTTCTTCCAGACTTTCAGTTACACATATTAGAGATAATTACATTTTAGACAGTAGCCTGAAATCTGTCAGCACTGGGGCCGTATTCCAGATGAGGGATATGTCTCTGGGCTGATTTGCTCCAGAAGGAAATTGAAATGTAGAACACATGGAGATGCAGCACAATAACTGCTCCCCTCTCCACCTGCTCTCCCACAGGGACAGAGATTCACCCTCTTGCCTTGCTGCGCTGGTTTTTGGATGTGTCTCTAGGGCTACCTGAATTACTTAAATAACTATCCCTTTGAGGAGAGGCTGAAGAATCAGGCAGAAGTATCCCGGAGTCTAAATCAATTTTATATGGATTTTGGTGTAAATATTCAGCTGGACTGTGGCACTACGGAAAATTTTTCTCCTTGTACAGACAGAAACAGTAGCTGTTAGCAGTACAATGGCTACAAAAGATACTCCACAGGGGAACACCAATTCTTAACACTGTTATTAAGGAAACATCTCATAAAAATCTTTCACAGATCTGACAACTCCTTGCTGAATTGTTCAAAACTATAACCTCCCAGCACATTTTCGAGAGTATTACATAGTTTTTTTGCTTTGCTTTTCTGCTTGGAAAAAGCTTGTTTCTTTCAATGTTCTTGATATTTTAGCAGCATCAATTGAATTGAATAAGTTTATTTTTTCTCTAAAGAGTACTAAAAGAAAGGTACTAAAAAGAATCGACTCAATTTATTGTGATTTAGCCACAAATTTATAGTGTATTTAACATGATGATGTGCTCAATTTAACATAGTTATCAATGGACTTAAATATATGCCTGCTGGGGTTTAAACTTGACAATGACAGCAAGCAACACAACATGATCTGTCATTTATGTATTTGCAACACATATTTTGGAGCTAATTCACTTATCATTCAATGGAGAAACACTTTTATTTTACTGCAGTCATTTCAAAACTCTGCTCACAGAATTTGCAAGAAAAACAGGCCACATAATCCTTAAAGTATAACAGAAATTATCTATGCACAATTTGGACTGGAGCCTCATATGCTGTGAATTATGTAGGTGTTTTGATTTACAGCAGCTGAAAGATCTGTCTCACCAAACATGAATTACGGGCTTCATCTGAGAGGTAAATCCCTGGGAATCTTTGGCTGACATGGAATCTATGTGCTGTTTTCACATGCAGAGTCTGTGTATTATCAGCCAAAAGCATAACTTGCTGAATATTGCAGGCTATACTCAAGCACAGCTAGTGCAAGGTCAGGAAGTTAAGCCATACTTTCAGCTCTTAGCCACCTCTTCTTCCGAACCTGCAGCAGGAATTTCAGAAAAAAGTCTTTCTTTCCATTTCCTTGACATTGCTCAGGATTGGATATCTTTTTCCCTGCCCTCCTATCATCATGCACAACCCTCTTTACCTTTCCGTTTACTCCTTCCAGGACACGGCAAAACCCTTCCTTTCCATGTTCGCAGGCTGAAACGGAAGAGAATCCCTTCAATTCAGCTCAGTTGTCTGAGGATGTCTATCATTCTTGCACTTTTCTTCCGTGGCACTGTTAGAGATTGCGTCTCTCCTAAAAGTGGGTGTCAGATCTATACACGCATGGTAATTTATTCACTACAGTTGGTTTTTAAGTTCCTACAGTCCATCTCTATCTATCTATCTATCTAATAGGTGTACTATCCTTTGGGAAACAACAGAAACTGCACAAATTTCTTACAACATTGTTGCATTTTTACTTGTCTCTTATTCAGGATTCAGTCACTGAAAACAGGAATAAGGTAAGGCAGTTTGACACAGACTGCCAGGAGATGTCTTAACACCCCAACCTGGTATTTTCTCTGTTGATCTGCTTACGTTCCAGAGATTTCCTTAAAACTGACCTCTTTGGTTAAAATCTGAATATGAAACAATTGTTGCCCAACAAATTATCTCACTATCATAAATGTAATTAAGAATGCAGGCCAAATTCCAATCACTTTTAAAATGACATAGTTTCAGTAAAGAACACTCTGTATTCTAAAACCTCAACAGATGATGTTACAGCAGCTTATCTAGTCCACTGTGGCTGTCTTTATGCAAGCAAATTATAAGTTACCTGAGGAGTTACCTGGGCATAGGAATACTCTGTCTTCTAGTGTTAGAGCCATGCTATTAGCATGTACCAACTAACTTTCTCCCAAATAACTGCTGTTCTGTTCAAAAGTTAACATTGAATGGACATTGCCACAAAGAGGTCACGTGCACATAGTCAACCTCTTTTGGAGGCACTGGGGATTCATTAGCACAGGCATGGGCTGTTCTATACTAGTTAGCCTCAGTTACTGTAAACATTTCTGGATGCTTTTATTTTGACAGCTTATAGCTATGGGTGTGCTCTAAACCTACTCATATTGCAAAGCTGAAAAAAAATTATTGCAAACACCTTTAGCCTTTAAACTAAAGTGCATCTTGAAAACCAGGATTAAGATTGAGTCCTGGGACTGTTACCACACTCAGCAGATACCAAATATTTTCTTAAAGCTCTGTAACATACTCATCATACATTTGATGCCTAAAATGCAGCTATGTTATGAATGCCTTGTAGTGTAGTACGTATTGCTCTCATGGTGACTAGCATTCCTTGACAAATTAAGAGCATACTCCAGTCAGAAAAGCCTAAACTAGGAAAATTAGATACCAAGCCTGGCTCTGTTACACAAAGATTGAAAAGTATCTCTTCTTGAAGTCAGGGATGAGTATTCACATGTAGTCTGTGTCTGCAATTAATAATATAGCAGTGCTGTCATGGACAACAGGATCAATAGATTAAACCACCCCCAACCTCATTATAATTCAACAATGTAGGAGGAGAAGGTCATGGCGGTATTCAGGGGTTGAAATTAAGAGGAAGATTCATTAACTTTGAATCCACCTCATCATGCCAGCAAGTCTGTATACAGAGAGATGGCTTTACATTCTTAATAAGATAGGAAGCACTAGGAACTGAAAGAACTAGAAACATCTTCAGTGAAGTAGAACTTTAAACAGCACTGACTGTAAAACAAGGTAGTAATTAAAGAAATATGTGTGCTTTAAACAACACTCATGAATGCATCAATAAACAGATAAATTCAATTATATTATCTTATGTTGAACTCTGATATTTTTCTGACATCACTTTTGGAAATTAATGGTAATCAACAATGTAGGAACACTGTGCTTTAGTTCATGGCAAAATAGGACGCAAAAACATTAGGCATGACAAATATCTAATGACAGGAAATAATCTTTGGTATACATTTTATTTTGTGACCTTTTCTTTGCCTTCCTCCTCTTTCATAGAGGGCTCTTACTTTAGAGGAATATGTGGGTACTGGTATGGTTGTTGGCACCACAGAAAGATTAACATGGTAGCAAACTTGAAATCGTGGCCAAGTTTAGTACCAAGGATGTAGGGTGGCATTGATGGCATGAGCTCTTATGCTTTTTACAGCCAACCTCGCAGCAGGAAAGAAAAGTATCACTGCGTTAGTCTAATGATTTCTGTAGTTTTGTACCAATTAGAGCTTCCCCAAGGAAATCACAGAGTGCAAACTGCCCCGGCCAAAGATCAAGAGTTGTATGTGCATGTGCTTTCACCTGCTTGTTTTACATTCATTCAGAAAGTGGGTAAGAAGATGGTTCTGTCTTCTCTGTTTGATGTTAAACCATTGACTGGTTTTTTTTGTTTTGTTTTTTTTTTTTCAAAATATGTTATCCATACTAAGTATTTGCAAATTAAAAAGTGCAGTCTTCAGCTGCTTCAGGAGATGGGGTGGGGACAATGGTTCCAATGGTGTGAAGGTGGGTGGTTGCACTTCCCACACTGCTAGGGTAGAAGTGGCCCAAGCAGTGAAGCACTGCTGTGGAAAAGTTTATACAGTGTTGGAAAACAGCATCACTCCCTGCCAGCCTGTTTCCACCTGCCTCTGGCTGACCAGAAATGGGGAACTACAAAAGTACTTGAAATTTTCTTTAAAAACTCAGCCTTTGTTTGCTCTGAATATGATTCTGTCCAAGAGAAGAAGCAAGTCTTCTACAACCCTGTCTTTGGTTAAAATAACAGTAAATGATTTTCAGTGTTCCTGCTGTGAGCTTTGCATGCTAGAGTGCTGTAAGCTGAGAGCAGGAGAGTTGTGTATGCAGTACCTGCATGTGTGAAAGATGGGACCCGATAGAAATGGGGTGCACAGGGTGCCCATCTCCATGTCATACCAGTGTAAAGAGCAAAGCAGAGGAGCAATCCTGAACTCATCAGCCTGCATTCAGGATAGTGCTAACTCAGTTGCATGCCTGGTTTTGGATAGAAACTATCATGTCACCTGCTTGTTCAGAGCATAGGCAGAGAAATCACAAGTCTGGAAAAATAAGAAGAGAAAGGCTCTACAGGCACACCCTCATTACATACTCATACTGAAAGCAAAAGAGGTATCTGAGGACTAGTTTTACATGCAAAAAGAATCTCTTGGACAAGCACTTGCAAATTAAAGAGGGACTATGCTTCAACTCAGGCCCCCTTCAAGCCAAAGCGTGTTTTATGTCACAAGCATTCACGATGTGGACATTACACCAGCAGACTCCAAGTAACAAATACCAAACTTCCAGATGGCAACTTTTGTTCCATTTCATCATTTCTGAATTCTCTGAGATGCAGAATGGTTTACTAAAACTTTTCTCTGCTGTTGGAAATAAGTATTTTTTCTTTTGGAGTTTTTCCCCAGTGGTCATTGTGTAAGGTGACCTTGTGAAAGATTGAGTGTGCTGACTCAGAAAGTCTTAGCTTGAAGGATACTAAAATATTCTGAAAAGCATTGAAATTTGTCATCAGCATTGCAAGAGTAAGGTGATGAAAATCAAGAAATATTAAGAAGATAACTATTTTAAAATTGCACCACCTTTTAAATCAAGAAATTTAAAATTACACAGCACATATAAAGAAGAAAATAAAATCTCATTATAGACATGACCTGTACTCTCTGGACCAAATTCTATGATCTCTCAAATTATATATTCTAGGTGCATTTCATGGTGTTTAAATTTTAGCATAAATAAAATACCTACATTCTACTACTACTTTGAATTTAAAATTAAGTCACGCTAACTAAGGTTTAATACAAAAATTATCATGATGCTTTTTCATCCTCCTCAGAGTCAACATTTATTATGTACAAAACAGATCAATACTAGAATGACATTGAAAATGCATACAGTAGGGGTTTTTGTGGCAATTTTGCAGCAGCTTCTAATACAATATAGCAGCATCTCTAAACCAAGCTCATACAGAGGATATATCGTGCCTATGAGTGTTCTGAGTTCACCAGCAGATGAAATCCATTTTTCAGTAACACAAATACTGGCTTAATTTACAAAGATTTATGGATCAATTTCTTGCCTGTAGGCTGTGTATCACAATCCTGTATTGAGCCCCTTTCATGCCCTTAAGGGCAAGCTTAAGAAGAAGCCTTTTGGATCACGTTTCCTGCCATGTTAATTTTTAAAATTATGTGCTTTCTTGCTGGCTTTGAACAAGTCTTGGAGATGGTAGCCAAAATATTTGCTGACTTCTTTTATTTTCTTATCCTTCAAACTTTTTCTACCAGGCATACAGCTCACTACCAGCAAACTGTGATACTTGTGGTAGCCTGAAAGGGAGCACTCTCACTTACACACCAGTTTAAAATCTGATTTTTTAAAGCAAATACCTCTTATGATACTGGATTAAACATTTTCCCAACTATTCTAAGCTGTGTAATAAATAATAACCATGCATTTCCCCTATAACCCCAGGAAGCTGGATTACAAATTGAGACTCAAATCACATTATTTCTAGTTTGTATGTTTTCCATTAGAAACAAAGACATGGCATACATATTTTATTTTTCATACTTTTGCGATTTGCTCTTAACAAGTTTATAAAACTGATGTCTTTTCAACATACTTCCCACAGAAATGTCTGTTAAATGCTAATAAAAGTGAAAGACAGAATGAACAAAGAGCTGGCATAATGTTTCTCTCTCCTTTTCTCTGAAAGGATCTGAGGTAATGAAAAAGCAAAAAAAAAGAGCCTAAAACTCCATTCAAAAATGTAGCTTATCACATAAAAAATATACCTGTATAATCCTCCATGTTCTTTATATATTTTAATAAGCTTATAAAATTTAAAAAAGTTAATAAAACACACTTTACATCTTGTCAAGTTTCAAAAAGGGTCAAAAAGATAAGTTTAAAATTCTGCAAATTAAAACTAAACTCAGTACTTTAAAAAATTTATTGTATAATGTCTCTAGTTGCTATTAAGTCCTAGCACAATAGTTTACAGAGACATTCTAATTTCTAGGTGTAATGTATTTTGTTTTGAAATTGAATAAATTTTCTGTGAACAATTACTGGAATTAAGTTTACAGATAACTCTGGAATAGGAGAACCCTATTCCCTGAATAAAAATTTAGTTGGTTCTTAAGAAAGAATTTCTGTTCATATGGCAATGAAAACATTCAGAAATATTTTTGAACTTTACAATTTTATTTAATGATTTCTCTGAAAAAGAATCTACTAATTTAAGATCAAAGGAATGGAAATAAATAGCAATATTGCTGATGGCTTTTCCTTTTTAGCTTATAGTCCTTGTAATCCCATATTAAATCATATACTTAATTTATTCAGGAAAGATAGCAAAGGAAAAGCAATATTTACCCTCTACTATCCTCTCCATAATTATCATCTATTAAACTTTGGAAAAGTAATCCACTGGTCAAGTCACAGGTATTTTCACTCTGAATGACAACTATTTCAGCTCAGTTAGCAGTGATAAATGTTTATCCTGGTTCTATACAGGAGAATAAATTTCTGGTTTTATCAGCTGCATAAGCAGTAGACTTATGTGATATAGACTTAGGAGGGCTGTACAAGTGTACATCACTTATCTGCAGTAAGAAGTTGCTTCAAAAGGTGAATTTCATATCAGAAAGAAAAATAAAGATGTTTGTTATCCCTGACCTTCGCTTGGTCTTAAAGGTGTTTGAGGCATGAGCTGAGCCTGGTTTTACCATTTCATACAACCTCTTTTGTATATCTGTATCTGTATCTGTATCTATCTATATATTATTTCATCAATAAAGTAACCCAATTTCAAACATTAATGAATTAAACCATTAATCTTTTGTTATCAACGTCTCACATTCCCAGAAGTTTCATTGCTTGTTGGAGCACCACGTAACACAAAATACAAATCTTACTAAGATGTGTGCAACAGGTACCTTTGATTTTAGCCACCAGAACTTAAGAAATTGATCTGCGATAACGTAAGTGCAAAAGGGTGTTTAATTTGCTCCAGTGTCAATGTGTATGGATAGGAAAACTGAAAGAATCTTAATTGTATTTGAGACTAACATGCAAACATAATGCAATATATTGAATTATCATCTACATGAGAAAGTTTGTGAAAACCTTGCTATAGTGAAGATAAAGGGTTCTGTATGAATAGTGAAAACCTCGCTCTTGATCGTAACTCCAAGGAAAGAATATGTCCTATGTTCTGATATGTTAAACGGTAAAAGAGTTGTCTTAATCTTTTTAAGAAAGTCAGCCTTCAGGATATAAGCTATTTACAAGAGTGTTGAGAAAAGTGAAGATTATCAGTACTGATAAGAGAATAGCCCTATGAGTATTAGCATGCCGAGAGTATAAATAGAAATACTGAAAAGCGTACTTGTTATCTACTACATGGTTAATTCAAGGCAGAGTGGTGGGGCTGTGGTAGTGGTGTAAGACATTGAGACGTCTTATTCTATATATTTTACTTTTGTATATAAGTTACAAACACTGAGAATATAAGTGCTATTTAACAGAGGTGAGGAGGTCAGAACAAACGTGAACTGCTTATTTTGCCGAAACCATTGCTAAAGTGTATACAGTGAGACTGGAAGTCCTGTGGTATTCCCACTGATTTACTTATCTTAAACAATGAGAGCTTACATGTTTTTCTACCCTGCTTCAGAGGGCTCTTTCTGCTACAGTTTAGCATCACGATTTTTTAGACAACCATGCTGTGCCACAAAGAAAGAAAGAGACATGAAGCTATTCTAACTTTCTGGATTTCCTACTGGCACACAGATTATTTATTGTTGAGTACATAAGTAAACATGTTGCAGACAATAAATGTTATGCTGCCTGTTGCAAGTATTTTTAAGGCAACACAGAGCTTTTTAATTTAAAAACATCATATGCATTTTTACAAGCAGCTGGTGTTTAAAGTATGTTTGTAAGCAAATTGCAGTTAATGTTTTCTCTGCTAATTTGGTACCAAGGGACAATCTTGAAAATTAGATCTACATATGACTAACAAAAATCTGTTGTACAATGTAATTAACTGAGCCAAGGTAGACCCTCAGAAAATGACACTAAGCACAAGAGGTAAGTCTCAGAGCTCTTGTGTCATCATGTTTGCATTATGATTCATGCATCAGCCAGCTCCAGAGGAGCATCTGGAAGCAGCCTTCATCCCTGCTGGGCAGGTGCAATGCGCTCTCTGGTGGGCACAGAGCTGGCATGGGAAGAAAGCAGAGGGGAGTTTTGGGAGGTGGTGGCCACCACATCTGTACCCATCCCAAGTCCCTTGTGTGAAGCTGTAGCTGCCATGTGTTAGCTCTGGAAGAGCCATCCCCCCTCCTGAAACACACAGGAGTGTCTCCTGAGTCCAGCCCCTCTGCACTGCAGCTGAGGGCTGCCCCACCTTTACATGCCCACAGCGAATACTTTAAGTTAGAGACACCCCCGACCCTCTCAGTGTGAGTCTGACTTGAGGGCCTGATGAAGCCAGAGAGGCTTTCTAACCCCAAACCAGCATGAACCATTACTGCCTTGGTCTGGCTACAAGGAAACATTGAATACCCAGAGGCCTTCGTTTTTCAGCCCTGGCCTGGCACGGTTACACAAGCCAAGGGCAGCAGTACTACTGGCACATCCCAAAAGCTAGCCCAGAACTTGCGCGGTGGGAAATAAGGCAATGTAGGGGCAGGGTTCCCTCCCTCTTCCCAGGTATGTGCTTGTGTGACAACATCCTCAGGGTTGTTCTTCAGGCCATGGCCTGGCCCTGACACTGCAGCTAGCAGAGGGTAGCAGACAGCTTGTTTGAATGCTGGACTGATGTACTGTGAGGGCAGCTCTGAATGCAAAAAAGCAGAAAAATATAAAACCTTAAGGGACAAAACCTCAGCTGCTGCAGTTGACCCATCTCAGTGGCCCCTACAATGTCTTTTCCATCATCTGAGCCTTGCAAATATTTCTGCCTGTGCCAGCAGGCTTGTAGAGCCTAGCTGCTTTTATTTCGTGTTAGGAATATCAGCACTATGTTTAGACCTTTATTCTTAACTTCCTATGGACTACTTCAGAGGAGAAACCATTCTGACAAGGTTACACTACAATTGAGTGGACCTGATAATTAGTACATCCTTAGGTAAAGACTCACAATCCAAGAGCTGCCCATCTCTGTAACTCCTCATCCTCTACTCCATATTTTAAATATATTAGAAAGGGGATCTTTGCATGGTGGCAAGTGTCTTCAAAAATCAAGCATCTATCACAATAATGGCCTGGTCCATCGTTGCATTCAGCTAATGGAGTTTCAGCTCAAGATGCCAGCCCTCCCTAAGCACAGTGGAGGCACTTTACAAGAAGTGATGTATGCATGCTGTGCCTGTTAGACATTTTGCAAGTCGGCACCATTAGCTCCTGCCAGAAGACACGTTCAAGGTGACACCACAGCTGTTGTGCTGTTATGCTGTTGTGCTGTTGAGGTGTTCACCAAACCTCCATCACCCAGGAGCGTGTCCAACCCCAGGCAAAGCTCTGTTTGCTGCTTCCTCCAGACCTGCACTGATGGCTTCATAAGACAGCTTGCACCCCCTGCTTGGGAGTGGTGACTTTGCCCACTTTGTGCCCTCATAGCGACAACTGGAGAGCAAAAAGTCATGTGTAGGCACCTGTATATTTTTAAGTTTAGCAAATGTGTACATATCCTATAAAAATATGTTTGAAACAAATGTTAAAATCAGTAATCGAATTCAGAGTTTGGGTTTTGTTCTTTTAGTTGAGGATTTAATCTTATTCCCCGTGACTGTTGTAACTAGATCTACAGCTAGTTATTAGAGGGGAACGGAATACACTCTCTGTGAACACAGCAAAAGGAACTCAATGGGTCTGGCTTCATGCAGTGAGTGAGTCAAGAGCACCATCTCGTGGTCTTCCCTTTCCAGAGCATATTTCATTTAAAAGCATCTCTATACTACAGCGTAATTTCCTCAAAAGGGCTGTCAGTCCTTGGCTTTGGAAGGTGGGAAAGGAATTCTTATTTAGAATCTTAATTTAGATTCCTTCTTTTTAAAGCCTCCAAGTCAGGGCAGACTTTATCTTTTAGGGCTAAACGTACAGAATTTTTTGAGTGGTCACTGGCACAACTATGACTTTTATACTTTAAAAATAAAACCCCAAACATTCAACACGTTAAAATTTTGCTTCCTTGCAGTGAAACCTTTGGCTAAGGAGGGCATATCTGGCACATGCTGCAGTTTTGCCACATGTTAGAAATCAGTCTCCGAGGTGACCAGCTGGGCTAAGGTGCCAGTAGTTGCAGAGTTGACAGTTGTTTTTTCTTGTTTTGGTTCTAACAGGTCTCACAGTCCTCAGAGAATACAGGCTTCTGCTGGAGGATATATTAAACTGATGAGTGCATCCAAACTTGCCCCTGTTTATACAAGTGACTCTATCATCACTATCAGGCACTTCTCTTCAGCTTCTCTCCTTGCTGTGGTGAGAGCTGAAATTGCCTTTAATGACTTGCAGAAAGGTGCCAGCACCTCGAGCAGCTGCTTTGGGTTTTTCAGGACAGCATTATAAGCGCAAGAAAGAAGAGCTGAAAAATGCAGATACCCAATATTGATTTCAGAAAGTCCTAAATGCCTATCTTTGTCTGTCTCCCAGCTAGGGTTAGGATGAAGGAATAATCTGACTTCCCAGCTGTTTTAGCTGGGGGGAGCAGCTGCTAGACAGCAATTTACAGAGCAGAGAAACGTCCCACCCTTCCTCACCATGCAGAGCCATTGCTAGAGATAAGTAAGTAACTGGAAGAAATCTGTACTTGCACCAGTCAGGCAGGGGACTCTGGCAGCCTGCAGGTATTTATCACCCTCTGTAGATCTGAAAGGCGTATGCAGTGTGGGTAAGCAGCTTATCACATTCCTGCAAAGTCACTGGGGCTGCCAACTGCTGAGTTTGGAAGCAGCTTTTGACAACAGCTGCAGTACCTGAGGAGTACTGATCTCCATATGGCAAGTGCTGTGCTCTTGCCCTCGGTGTGACTCACACCCATTGCATATCAAAGGAAGGGCCAAGATAGCTCAGCAGAGACATTAACAACAATCTGCATCTATGACTTTCACACCTTTGGCACACAAATCACTCTCCTCAGCACTGGCTGGGGCACCTACTATTAGTAGCACCCATCATCCTCACTCTCTGACGACCTGCTTTCTCCCTCAGCAGTAGATGCTAGCATGCCTGGGTGGGGGACTTATTGTCCACCATTTTTTTTCTGCAGCTCACCATTCACTGAAACTATTTATGAGGAGACTAAACATCCTACCACTTTCAGAAAGATGCATGGTTTTATTCAGGCTCCGTGCTCAGTGTTATTGGGCAAGGTTTCAAATGGTGAGCAGAATTATGATAAAGAAATAGCTGTGCCACCCTAACAGATCCTATGCATATGAAAATTATAAGTGTTGATGACAGATCAAGGTCCTTAAGATGTCGCATGCCTGTTGAAGGCTGCAATCTTGAATGTCTATTTGGATTAAAACTAAAGCTGGTAGGCAAGGATCTGAGGGTCATATAAATCAAAAATGGTTGGGCAAGTTAAAACAGACACACTGGTTTGCAGCAGATCCATTAAAACTTGGCCAAAGCTTCATTAAGTCAAATAATTTGACCTTTTCAACAAGGTTAAAGGTAGAAAGAAGGTAGTTGCTCCTTATCACTCAGAAGTTTGTAAAAAACGTCCATTTATTCTCTCTTATCTGGAGGTAACAAGGAATTTT
Source organism: Rhabdornis inornatus (assembly GCA_013397075.1). Lineage (NCBI taxonomy): Eukaryota > Metazoa > Chordata > Aves > Passeriformes > Rhabdornithidae > Rhabdornis > Rhabdornis inornatus. The sequence continues at coordinate 1,628,646 of VWZS01004875.1, forward strand.
TCTCAAAATTCTTCATGAACAAATAAATTTCTACAGCTAAAAATAAAAAAAAAAAGGGAAGAAAAAGAGCAGCTGTTCTTTACTCAGTGTACAAATTGTTAGGCCTACTAGAAAGTGCATTGTTCCTTTAGTAAGCTAAAACGTATGAAAAGGTAAACTTGATTTACCACATTCAGCTGGAAAATACAGAATTTTTATTCAAGATGTATTCTACAGTGCTACACCAGTCTAAGAGTGAAGTGCCTGTGCCGTATTTCTTGAAACTATTATAGGAAATAGCAGTTCTGTTCTGATCACATTACCTGCACTCTTCAGTAATTTCAGCAGAAGAGGAAAATTTTGTAACAAACTTTTCTTGTAACATTTATCTCTGTCTGGTCAGCCTAACACTTGCTGTGGTTTCATATGTATCAAGATGGTACTGTCTAAAGACCAGAATGAAGTATAATAGGATCACAGATTCATATAAGGGTGTGGGTTGGAAGGGACCTTAAAGATCATCTAGCTCCAACTCCCCTGCTGCAGCCAAGGACACTTTTCATTAGACCAGGTTATTCAGAGCTCCATAAACACTTCCCAGTTTCTCCAGGAAAGCTGTTTCAATGTCTCACCACCCTTACAGTAAAGAACTTTCACTTAATATCTAATCTAACCCTACTTTCTCCTAACTTTGAAGCAATTCCCACTTGTCCTGTCACTACATGCACTATAGATCAAGAAGCAGGACCTACAGTGTGAGTTCTCCTAGTCTGTTATCTAGTTACTAAAGAGGGAAAAACCACCCCAGATAATTCCACAAAATTATTGGTCTATTTCTTGAAAACTTGCTTTTCTTTACTGTGGGATCAGGAATATTTTGCTGACAGTGAGCTAGTTCGGTAACAGCAGCATAAATCCAACCAAAAGAAAAATTTCAATTGAAATGAAAAGGAAGTGTTGGCACATTTGACACTAAAGGCAATTACTGATAAGAGCCTTTAGGTAACATGCAGGAATACAGCATGACAATGGATTCGGTAGGTTTTACACAAACCCAGGAAGGGCTTGCCCTTTGTTAAATCAACTTTGTTAAATCAATTTAAAGAAGCACTTCTAGAAAGCCTGCAAAAAGAACATGAGAAGCAATATTTTAGGATGATAAATAGGAAGGCCAGATTTGCCAAGCAAGCTGTTTAGAATAATCATTTATTTTCACATTTACAAGACAAATAATAATATTTACAAATATATACAAATATTAAAATTAGCTTGTGATTTCAAAAAAGTCAAAGTATTTTTAGCAGTATAGCCAACATACAGTACTTTTTTTTTCAATTTGGAAAAGGTTCAGGAAATGAAAGAAGAAATGAAGAAAGAGCAATTTAAGATTCACATAAGCCATCAGAGGAAATGGATGTCCACATTTTAAAATCAAAGGCAAAGCATCAAAAAACCATAAAATCTAGTCTCCTTCATATTTTCACATTAAAAGGGACTTCACTCGCCTCACTTGACAGCACTAGAAATGCTTTTAAAACCTTTCTGAGCGGGATGATTAAATAGTACAGAGGAATAACAGAATTAACCATTTTTATGAATACAGAATAGCAGAAAGCATTCTCTTCATGGATGACTAAAAAAACTTTTATGGGACATTTGCCAGTTTGAGGGGACGGATCACAATCTCTTTAGATTCTGTTTGCTTTTCTTAGTCCCAGGAAGTGGCTCTGGTGCAGAGTTGTGTTTCACTGGTCTGCTGCTCACACAGTCACTGGAGCTGTGGTAGCTGCACATGCACTTAGTGCAAAAGTCAAAGCCACAGCTTTCACGATTGCACGTTGCTCTTTGGAGGTAGGAGTCATACTTGGCAGGGGAGCCACAGCGATGGCAGGCTTTAAGGCTTTCAGTGTTTTTCAAGTTCCTGGCAGCCTGTTGGAAAAAGCACACACAGAAAATCTTGAGTAGAGGGTAAATACACTCCCCAAATGCCTCCTGATCTTATCTTAGTGCCACAAAACATATTATAACTTCTCCTAATATAGAGACAAACTAAAAATTTAGCCTAATTCTTGTTGCATCAAATTCTGATGGAGACTGAACAGGAATAATCAGTCTATAATTGCAGGTATTTTGTACTGGAATAGAGGTACCAAATTTTAAATTCCTAAAATGTAAAAGTTAAAGGACAGGCTAAATCAAGAGCAGTAAGGATGACAGCCTTCCTGAATCTTCCAAACCTCATTGAAGGATTGTAATGCAGTTGTGTATAGACACATGTAGCAGGAATTAAGTTTTAAGACTGCTACTGAGCACTTGTTCTTTTACTACAAAGTCCTATACAGTAGTATTAAAGCATCTTGATTATACTTTCCAGTGACATTTCATCTTCTCTTATTGCATCAATTTGCATAATAAGGCTTGAGCATAAAAGCTTTTTCTAGTTAGGAAAATCTTTTGCTTGCTAACAAGCAATAACTTTCAATAAGCATTTAAAAAAGTCTTAATAAAGATTTAGGTGCAGGTCTACATTGCAAGTATGTGGGGGAAAAAAAAAGCTTAAGAAAAATAACAACGTGAAGGGGAAACAAGCTGTTAGCAGTTAGTGACAACCCCAGATGTGTGACACACCATAAATATGTAGTTAAAAAGTAATTTTAATGCCAGGTAATCAGTTGGCAAAAAAACCCCATAGAATTATTAAAAGAAATAAGCACTGCTAATTATTTTTTAAATTGAAACTAAAAACTATTAAGCCTTTGGTCTTTTTTTTTTTTCCCTAATTGTCCATCAGTTTTGAAGCAAAATTGACAGTTTTTGTGATATTGCTTATCCGGAAAATGTGAGACCCATTATAAACCCATGGAAAATAACAGGAAATTACTAACTTTTTCATATCTGACAAGACAAAATTTAAGCAAAAAAAAAAATTCATGAAGTGAAATTCTTAAGAAGGTTAAAAAAGGATGTAGGACATCTCAGTATATCAATATTCTCCACTTTTTACCTCAGAAAACTCCGTGAGCCTGCTGTGATTCTTAGATGCTTTGGATCTGGTGCATTTTTTGTTCAAGTTTTTTGGTGGGGTTGCTTTCTGAATGGAAGCTAAGGACACTCTGTAGAGAACATACTCTCTTGTTGCAGCATGCTCTGGTGCCTTAGTGACATTCTAATGAAAAGAAAAACAGAGCTAAATTTGGGAAGAGAACTTACCTGATACAGTTTGTTATTTTTTTTCGTTTAATAGAAGTCAATAAGTAATTTTAGATCCTTCCTCCTGGCTTCCAATAATAAAGCATCACACCAAGGAGTGCTACTAATTTTACCATAACTTTCACTGTCACTTCTGTTATAAATGCATAGAACAGCTTCCTAGCCCCTGGTTCAAAAATCAACCATCTTCTGTTACGTAATCCTACTTTCATATCAACATAGTTATTTAGGCAGAGCATGTAACCTATTAATCATAACTTCTAAAGCAAAAACCAGTATTTCCAATTCTTTATGGTGAACAGGAATGCTTGAAGCTTTCTTTGTGAAAAATAAACTCCACCCACTGATTTTCCATATTTCCGGATCAAAACTGATAAAACAAAAAAACATACAATAGCATGGAAAAAATCAAACTTTATGGGATGAACATTCAGTACAAATGTTCCACCTCAACAGCACTGTAAAATAGTACATAAAACTCAAACTGGTTAACAACCTTACGCTGTGGCAGATCCTAAGCCTTTGTTTGTTCTGTCTCTCCATCTCTCAAGAAGGAAAAACACTGCTAGCATTTTAGCAGTCCTGACTTGATAAAATGCTAATCTAGTATGGATGGATATTTTTATCTCATAGGACAGAGGCATTAGGAATACCTCCTAGTGCAAAAAGTTTTTCAGTTTTACGTAGCAGGCATGATGGACTTCAGAGACTACTGCTATAAACAGAGACCCTGATTCACAGAGCCAGCTGAGCAGTTTATCTCAGTCTTCCTCCCTCCTAGATCAATGGGGATGCTGAAGCAAGTAAGCCTCTGCTGGGAGACTCTAGGGCTTGCCCAGTGGGCTGTGCTGGCAACAACTCTCTCCTTGCTGCCTTTCTGTAACACAGGACTTGTGGAAGCTCTTAAAAACATCTGCATTTCTCCTTGGGTCACCTCCTCAGTCCACCTTCCTTGGGGTCCCCAAAGTCACTGATCTAACTAGCAATACTTGAGACAAGGCATCCTAACAAGATGAACTCAGACACTCCAGTGACAATTTTTAATCTAAGAAACTTTTCTGTGATCTCTTAAGCATAGTAGGAGACCTGAAATAGCAGAAAAACGCTGGTGGTTCAGTGCAGAAACTTACAGAAAGGTTTTTCACAGCTCTGCTATACATTTGGAAAATCCATTTATCTTCTTGTAGAATCTTCTGCCATGTTGTGCTGACTTTGGCAAAACTGCAACAACAATACAAGCATATCAGTTGCCTGCTAGGAAAGAGATTTATTAAATAGCAAGAATAACTGGAATCTTTTTCCTTCACATAAAGATAGAATATGTTTACAGTTGTAGCTAGGGAAAAGACACATTCTCCACACATATCATAACTTACATATTCAGTTCATGTTTTAATATATTAACACAATGCTAAATGTCACAAGCCCCATATCCAAAATATTAAGGCATCTGGTTAGGTTTTTTCCTTTCCCAGTGAAATACAATGACATCAATATACTTACTTTACTAAATCCATCTCGCTGAGATGCCTTAAAATGTTTGCTAATATATGCTTCAGGTTCTTTTGGAAGAGCTCAGCAAGAATGTCTATTCTATCCAGCCCCATTTTCTTTCCAATTAAGTTACAAAGTTCAAATTTTCCCCTAGAAACAATTCTGTCTACAGCAGCCCAAGACTTGAGATTTCTTTTACCACTTTTTTTCAAAGTTGAGCAAATTACTTCTTCATAATGGATTACTGGCAACAGTGTCTTCTTTGAAAACTGTTCTTGGTTTAGGTTCTTCATGAGACAATGCTTTGGTGTACCACAGAGATTCCCAGCCAAAGGTAAACTATCCTCATGTTCTATTGCATCAGCATAGTGAGTACTTAACATAGAGGAATAACCACTGTCCTCATTAAGCTTACTGCTTTCCATTGTCTCCATTTCACAGATACCTTCATCAAGTCTCCCGGTTACTTGGCTGTTTTCTTTGTTATGTATGGGTCTTTCTCCATCTTCAAGATCTAGATTTCTGGTGGCTGCATGGTATGAGTCACTAAAGAGTGTTTTCTGATGTTCTTCTGCACAGCTTTTACAAAAGCCTTCCTTGTAATTCAAGGGGCAGGATTTTTCCAGTCCTGTTTTCTCCACAGCACATTTCAATGGTGCAAACCCAGCACAAAGAGACACGCAATCAAAATCACGTTTCATTTTGCAAGAGCGGTTAATGTTTGATTTCATTTTGTTGTTTGTATTCTGCAAGAAACAACAAGGGCAGTATGAAAACATAGCATAAACTAGATCCGAAATTTTTTTCTTATAAAGACACTACCACACTTCCCTTCTGCATTATGATTTTTATGCTTTTATCTGACACACCCTCTTAGTGTCTAAAATACAACTAGTGGAACTAAGGATTTGAACAGCCACTGATCTATGTAAGGTCTTCCCAAGAACTAGTTTTATGCTACATATAACTAGAGCAAGAAAACTGACTGGGTGATTTACTTGGTCACCATTTCACCAGCATTGATGGAACACACCAGTGCTTCTACTTCCTACCATAAAAGATAGCAACATATTCAAGACACTCGAGGTCCCTGCAAGGGACACCAGGGGCAGAGGGTCCATAAGTGACCGCAGGCCAGTGCGGGCCAGAGAAGCCTGAAGTTTGCATCCAAGACCAGAGGCAATGCTGCTGCAGCCGGATGTCTGGCGTTTTTGAGAAGGGAGGAGGGTGGGTGGCACAGGAAAGGCTTGAGTGCTCACATGTGTGAGTAAAATACAAAGAAAAGTGGCCATCCTTAAACAATGGTCAGAGTGAAATAAAGGTTCAAGCATGATTTAAAGAAGGTGGGAGGTAGATAGATAGCATAGGGGAATTGAGCTTTTCTTGCCCTGTCCCATTCCCCTCCCCCACGAAATGTGGTGCTATCTATATTAACAATTGCGGGGGGATGGGCGAGGCCTGAAGGGGAGAAGGAGGTCATCTCTCCCCAATTAAACCTAAAGGGAAAATAAGTTTTAACATGCTTTGCAATCCGTAGGAAATAAAAGATCCCCGATTTGACTAAGCATTTTAAATGATTTAAGCACTTCTAGCAGTTTTGGAAAGAAGCACGAGAAAAATGTGTTCCATGAACGATTTAGAGAAAAAGTTCCTTCTTTGTAGCTACGTTTGGTGGGAGAAAGGAGAAAATAGGCTTCTGGCTTTGTATGGTGTGACTTGGGGGAACAGATGCAAGCCCTTCCTAAACCTCCTTCTCCCCTTCCCCGCGAACGGCCAGAGAAGCTTTTGGGCTGAAATCCTGATGATTTTGGAAAATGTCCCCACATCACGTTTCGGTGCAACAGGGCCTGCCCCGACCCCCGGAGGAGCGGGCTCAGCCGCGGGGTCCCGCGGCGCTGTCAGGCTGCTCCCGCCCAGCGCTCAAGATGGCCCGGGTCGGCGCAGGTAGACACGACCGCGCCCCACGGCCCCGGGAACTTCATCCCGCGCCTTCCGCGGGCTCCCCTTTTCCCCGCAATGGAGGATTCCCCCTAAAACGGCGGTGGCGGGGCAGGCAGGAGCGCGCCGGAGGGATGCCCCTCCGACGGCGTGGCCGGCGGGCGGGAGACAGCGCAGCGCGGCGGAGCGCCTCCCCGCCCGCCCCTGCCCGCCGGCGGGGGCCGCGCCGCGATCCCACCCCCGCCCGGCTGCGGGCCCGCCCGCGNCAGCGCGGCGAGCAGCCGGGACCACCCCACACGCGGCTCGTTGGCGGGATCGGGGCGCTCCCTAGCCGCCAATGCGCCACCGTCCCGTCCCATCCAGCCGGCGGGATAGCTGCGGGGCTAGGCTAGGAGAGCACTGGGACCGGGGAACCGCCACGAATCCATCCAATGGATTGGGGGACCCCAATCCGTCTGGTCCCGCCGCAGCGCCGCTAGCACCCGCACAGTCCCTCCACCACGTACGCCGGCAGCTCCCGCCACCCCAGCCAAAGAGTCTCAACCACGGAGTCTTGGCCGCGGAGCCGCGCTACCCCCGAGCCGGCCCCACAGCGGAGCCCTGGAGCCCTGCAGTCCCGGAGCGGCTCCCAGCGGAGCTCGCTGCCCACCCCGCGCTCACCTGCAGAGCCGCGCCAGCGCCGCCGCAGGCAGTGAATGCGTCCCGCTCTCGCCGGGCGCTTTTTAAAAACTTTAAATTTGGTATCCAAAAACGCGCCAGCCAATGGCGAGGCGCCGGAGCGCCGGACGCGACCAATGGGCGGCAGGCAGGCGGCAGGGGCCAATCCGGGGCGCGGCGGGCGGGGCCGGGCCCGTCCCTCGCTTTCCCTCCTCGGCCGCCAGGGAGGGACGCGAGTGGCGCGGCCGCGGCTCCCGCGCAGGGCCGCTCCCGCCCGCCCCTTCCTCCCGCGCTCCGGCCCCGCTCCGCTCTCGGTCCCTAAGGAACCAGCGGCTGCCGCGTCCCGGCACTGACACGCGCCTCAGCGCAGCCTGGCGCCCAGCTATATCTGCTTGTTTAAATGGACGCGCCTGGGATCTTCCCATCACCCTGGCACGCTCCGAATGTGCAAAGCAATTCGGACCGGGCAAGGATTCTCTCCCACACTGGAGATATTCAAAAACAGCTAGGATGCAAGACTGTGCCATGTGCTCTAGGACGACCAGGCTTAAGCAGGGATGTTGGACCGGATGACCCACTGTGGTCCCTTACAACCGGACCCATTCTGTGATTCAAGTCTGGTGGTGGATCCGGGCTCCTCCCCATAAAAGAATTGTATTTACTTTATATGACCAATGCTACCAGCGGTTGCAGAGTGAGCAGGAGCACCACTGGGCTGACTGGACACTAGTGCAGGGATCCCTACCACTGCTGGAAAGACAATCTGCTCACAGCTCAAGGAGGTTGCATTTGCAGAGACAACATCCCTTGCATTAAAATTAATACAGAGCAAGCAGGAGAATTCAAGTCTTTACACAGTAAAGCTTGCCATGACAGGCCAAGGCCCCCTATGTATAGCACTGTCAGACACCAGGTTTGGAAAACCTCTGTCAGCCTCCCGCCGCAACTACATGATGTCTGCTTTTTCTCACACGATCAGAACCTGGTCACTTCCAAGGCAACAACATAGTGTTTGTTCAAGAGTCAGATGAGAACAGGGAGGCAGGATCTGGCCAGACAGGCTACAAGCTGGAAGATGAGGGAAGGTCTAGGGTGACAAAGACCTAAACAATTATCTAAGTTTAATGCAGAAGTCCAGTGCACAGACTTGGTCAGTGGCCCTTATTTGTTTGGAAGAATATGAAGCCGAACAGCTAATTCCATCTATCACTTGCCGTAAGAAGGCCTGGCTTCAAGTCATGTCAGCAGCACTGTCACAAGTGCTCTCTAGTGTTCCATTTACAATACTGATCTGGTAAGAACGAAGACTTCAGTTCTAGTTTCTGCTCCAATAGGAATCTAATTATTTTACACAAAATATGAGTCAATGTTTCTTTTCACTTCTTTATGTGCCAGTTTGGAGTTATAAAACTGCTAGTAAATACACACCTAGGTTTCATGCTTACCAACAGGAAATATGTATGCCTCACCTTATGCACACGGACATTCCTCTATCTGAAATTAATGTATGCATCTTTACATTAAAAGACTTGGAACTTAATCATAGTTACCATGCAGTGTTTACTAGAAAAAAAAAGCTGATAAAGGTATCAAATGTTTTGAAATGCTGTTAAATAAACAGACAAAACCAGTAAGTGCCGACCACAGCACATAACTTAGAAGATCAATAACTTGGACAGTCAATTAAAACCATAAAGGAGAAACTGAAGCCAAGCGGATACTAAAATATCAGATGAACAATATTGTAACAATTATTTTCATTTTTGACTCAAGAAGAGAAATACTTGTTCCAAAACCAATTCATACAATTCATCATTTGGCTTCCATGGCTTTTTTTTCCTCAAACAAAGGATATTCCTTTTGTGTTTATAAATATTGTTTTGTGTTTATAAATAAGGCCCAGGAGGCCTTGAAAACATGACAGAGATACACTTTGACTCCCTTTCCCATGACACATATAAGTGATTAATAAATATGTGGATAGGTAGAGTTGGGTCATTTATTTATCACCTTTTTCCAATCACTCAAACAAAATAGGATTTTTTTTTGTTCACTCGAGTAAGCTATTTCACACTGTTGTGCGATGTCACAGTTTAAATGAGAACTGGAACTAGAAATAACTCCTCTTTTAATGCATGCATACCTTATGACAGTGATATATCAGTTGTCAGTAGAAAAGTTAAGTAGAAAAAGTTAAAAACTGCTGTTACTTCTGGTGCAGCCAAATTAACTTTTCAAAATGACTACTGCAGCCAAAATGTCTTACATGATGAAATAAAGTCTTACTCAGCAAGTAAGAAAATTGTTTACATGAAGAAACAAGTTGTGATGTTTTTCATGATCTGAAAAGAAGTTCCATTTTCTGGGTGGTGCTCTGAGAAGCTTCTTTGAGACCAAGGTCTACATCTGTTTGTAATGGCCTGAGAAAAAACAATGTTCAGGAGGAATTATTTTTTTCATTTTCTGAAATAATTTCCATTAGAGATTCATAATCAGCATATTCTCTCAGAGTTTGTATCATTTCATCTAGCATTTCTTCCCCTAGCATGAAAGACTCAACATGATGCACTGATCTGCTTATTCTGTGGTCTGTAATCCGGTCTTGTGGAAAGTTGTATGTTCTGATCTTCTCTGATCTTCCTTTAGTCCCAACCTATTGAACAAGAAGAAACAGTTTATCATCATCATCATCATCTTACAAAAATGATGAAATATTGATTAGGCATACAAAACAAAAGGTTTCTCTTCCTCATGTGACTATACAAAATTCGTTATAGTTACGTAGTACTATGATCACTTCAATAGCTGCAGTGATTTTTCTCAAACGTGTAAAAGAACAATTTTATTGCATCTTTTTCTAATACTGTTCTGGTTCTTCATGCTGCAATCCAGTTTGTTTCACTGGATCTTTAGGATTTACATACTACTGAAATTTTAAGTCTGGCTAATATATGACCTTTATTGCTGAAGTAAAATTTAATGTTGCTGTTTAGAGAGCTTGAGGACTCCACAAATTTTGTTCTCCAGAGTGGCCTAGTGGAAGGCATCCCTTCCCATGGTAGGAGGGTTAGAGCTAGATTATTTTTAAGGTCCCTGCCAACCCAAACCATTCTATGATTCTGTGACTTTTTCTTGCCTCACATAAGTCCTTCCTGGGCTCCTGTTGCTCTATATTTCCATTTACCACTTGCTGTCCAACAAAGGTGTTACCCTAAAAACATATGCTTGTACAGAATTATATCACAACTAAATGAAACTTACTTGAATCTTTCGAGCACTGTTTCTCTTTTTAGTTTCTTCTTCTAGTTTGGCATTGTATAATTTAGCACATAGCATTTGCATAGCCTTCTCTTTGTTTCTAATTTGGGATCTTTCTTGCTGACATTCAGACACAATCCCTGTCAAAAATATCGTGACATTTAGCACTTAAGATTAACACATACTAAAAGAGCTCTGCAATTTCTGGAAGATTTTTTCATATGTTACATTAGACTGTTACATTTGGACTGGGAATGTAGAAGTCCAAGTTTATTAATGAGTAATGATACATTTTGGGAGAGAAGTGTAGGCTGAGCTGTACAGGTGTTTTAAGCCATAAGACAAGAAATTTAATTCAGTGGAAATTTATTTTATCTGGACAATAGACGGATAATGAAATAAAAGATATGTGATGTGATCTGACTTTTATAAAAGACACCTTCATTACTTCTAAATTTTGGCCACAGTTACAGGAAACGTAGGATTTAAGGAACAGTAAAATACATAAGATAGTGAGTGCTTACAATATGATCAGAATTTAAGAAATGGGCACTATTTTATTTAGAAAAAAACAAAAGGGTGTGCTTTCTTATCCCAAAACACACAATTAGAGGTAAGAGATGAAAAGCCCAAAAAAGGCAGGGAGAAGAAATACAGTACAAGCTAAGTTGTTATTTGGATTTATTAAGTAGCTCTGGTAATATTAGAGGATGATTTTATAAGATTACATAGTATTACTTTCTGAAAGACTTATTTATAAACAACATTTTGGATCATGGTGAATGTTTATAAAAAGATTTAGGATGAGAGAAATAGAAGAAGTAACAGGACAATTTTAAGGTAAGAGAGATCAGAGAAATGAAGAAGGGAAATGTGGAACAAGAAAAAATCAGGAGCCAATGTGAGGTATAAACTCCTCTGTTAACCGTGCATAACTGCAAAAAATTTGCAATACACTTTAATATTTCTACAAGATGCCCTAATAACTGCCACCAGGAAAAACTAGGATCAATTGCTGGTTTTAGTTCGTTGTGTATTTATCCAAACATACAGGCAATCAAAAAACATTTTTAATCTGGGGTATCTTTTTGTCACCATATAGTGAATTTTAACCTCTCCACTGCTTGCCTTCTGCTTTACTATGGTGATGCAACAAGTGCAGAATGGATTGATGTTTTAAACAGATACAAAGCAATGGGTGGCAAAAATCTGGATACATGAAGATAAAGAGTGCTTGGGATTATCCTGAAACCCTGTAAAGCCTGACTAATGTTTGTGGTAGAGAAGAGGAAAAGTTAAAATGCAATGAAAGTCAAGAAGGCTGTTGTGAATTGCTCAAAGGGAAATAAAAGGCTTAGGAATGGCAATAAAGAGCCCACATACAACAGCTAAAAAAAGGTAGTGTTTGAGAGTGTATTTTATCCCTGCTATGTTTTCCAACCTGAGCCAGAGGGATGGGCCTCCTAATTTTGTGTGTCATCTATGGGAAAGAAGCCAGCAGACGAATGGGAGCTGGCATCCTGAGTAGACTCTGTAATTAAAAGTAATGTTTTCATATGGAAATAGCACAATCTCTCTTTTGGACTCTCGTCAAGAAAATTCAAATCAGATTTCAACCTACTCCATTTTTTGGTGTCATTTTCATTATTTGAAAGCTTAAATATAATTTCTTGATAGAATCTGATCTGAATGCTTTTAGAATGTCATGTTCAATAGCAAAATTAATAGCTTACCTACTGAAGCCAGTAGTCTTCACTGTTAAAAACTGGAGTGGGCACAAGATGATGCATTTAGAGGAGTATGAATAGACATGAAAACTACATAAAACCTCTGCTCTACTGTTGCCCAGGTTTGAAAATAAAAACGTAGTTTCAAAAGAAATTCTGACAGCAGTTTTGGAACATAGATCTTGTACTAAGAAAAGAATTAAGCAGCACACCTGTTGGAATGTGAACTATCCGTACAGCACTATCTGTTGTATTGACATGCTGGCCTCCAGCTCCACTAGCTCGCTTTGTTTCTATCCGTAGATCTTTTGGACTAATTTGCAGCCTCATCTGTCATGGGAGACAGAAGAATAGAAAAAAAACATTTTATGTTGTTTTTTTCTCAACAGAAATATGCAGTCAGTTTATTTTAGAAGGCACACTCATGCAAGATCAAACTTCTGAATGCGTATGGGCACTAGATCAAATCCTCTCATAAACATATTAAGAAATTTTGGTAATCAGATTGGAATGCATCATGACAGAACCCCAGAAATCGGCCAAATAGCTTAATGCATAAACATTGTTTAGCACTAATTTTCCTCTCTTCTAAGAGCTCTGCATCCTCTTTCAGCAGAGTTAACCAATATGTGAGCTTTATTAGATGTTTTTTAAATGAAACGGCAGACATTCCCTTTTTTGGCTTTGGAGTGGAGCAATAGACTCTGTGAGGAAGGAGCAAGACAATTTCCAGAAAGTTCAGGAAGGAGTGACACCTTTGACAATCTGCTAGGTCAACATGAAACTACAATCAAAACAAAGCTTTCTTATCCCACTGCTCTTAAGCATGCAAATATAGCGAAACTAAATTATCATACAGTTTAGAATAGGCAAGTGAGGACACTACAAAAATGGGAAAGAGGAAGTGCTAAAAGACCAATCTATGAGCCTGGTAAAATGATTCAGTCTTTTGTTACTTTGCATAAAATGTTGTTTTCCACAAAACATGCGAGACAGTCACCGTGAATTTTCAAGTCATACTCAAGTAAACTGTCAGTGAGTTTACTGAGATTAGGATTATGAGAAAAGGCAGAAATTCTTAATTCCATCCCTGTGATAAAAATAAAATAACAAATATGACCTAGTTTAAAATTAAGATTAAAAAAATCATTGCGTGAGAATATGAAGAGAGGCAGAAAACACTTGGTATGGAACACTGCTCCCAGTAATGTCTGTTATACTAAAAGATAAATATTACCTCAGTGGGTTGGGGTAATATTGCAACAGTCATTGTGCTGGTGTGAATGCGTCCTTGTTTTTCTGTCTTTGGTACTCGCTGAACACGATGCACTCCTCCTTCAAACTTCATGTATTTGTAAGCCTCAACACCTGCTATACTGGCTACTGCATGTCTTAGGCCGCCTTAAACAGAGAAGAAAAACAGTTGTAAACCTTTAAGAACTGCTGGTACTATGCTGTCATACTTCAAACAGTGTACTTACACGCCACTGGCATTTGTTTCTTAAAATGACAAATTTACCATTTAAACACTTGGGCAAAATGACACCAAAAATGCAAGAAAAATCTTAAAGCCGCACCTATTTACTCACACACTACCTCAAAAAGGAAAGAACTGTTAAATTCTCTTTTATAGAGTCCAATTTAATTTTTATAAACATTTTTTATACATTTCATATACACTTATATACATTTTTTCCTGGAGCAAACAGAACACAGGTTCCTGCACCTCTTTCCAGTATCTCCAGCAAAACACTTGACAGCAACATCCTACAAGCATTGAACAGCTTGGAACTTGGAAGTCAAGCCCATGGCAATCACAGCTTTGGGACAACAGTTTGCTGCTCTACTAGTTTATGATATTCTTGATCTTCCTTATTTGCTGGTGTGCAGCATAAGTGAAGGATTAGAGAAGTGATGGCATTATAAATGAGTATAACTTTTCACCCATTTTTGTTTTTAATGCAGCTCAATTCCCAAATCCCATTCTCAGCACAGTGGATGGTGTGCCAAGGGAATGACTGAGGCGGCCTTGAAAGAGTATTGCTCTTCAAGCCTTGCAATATGAAACTGCAGCTGAGGAAAAGAAGAGGCACACACTTCTCAGAAAGAGGGGTTTAGGCTATCTCTCAGACTAAGGAACTCAACCATAGGATCAAGACAGCAGCTTTTTGAAAAAGGAAAACGAAGACAACACGGAATCCAAGAATGCCCTGCCCAGCAAGAAAAAATTGTCTGCCACAACACAGGCCCAGTTGTTCACCTCCATGGACATGTTCGTTCACTCATGACTTTATTAAAATATATATTGTTTTACAGGGATGTTTTTGAAAGATAGAAAGAGGCAGTTTGGCTTTCACGTCATTTTTGTCCTTCTGCTTTTAAAACTTGTAGTGATATGTGTGCCTACAGTGATTAGAATAAGATGACCAAGAAACTGGTTCACATGACAGGTATTCAGATCATACTGCTTCAAATTGGCTATTATCAACACAGGTTTATTATCAACTGCAGCCAAATCTAATAAGTTTTGACAGACCTTTTATCCTGTCAGACATACTGTAAGCTTGTCAAATATAGTTAACTCTTGATAACTATGTGTTTGCCCGTTTTGTATAAAATGTCTCAATCTATCCTGGTATCGGATTTGCTCAGAACAAGGGTATTGAGTTTGCACTCATTTTTTATGTGGCATCTTAGATCGGGGAAAAGTCCCACATCTGTGTCTCTTCCTGCCACTACATGGTGAGAAGCAGTGGATAAATAATGACATGTGAGTTCGTGCTTCAACATGGGCACTGAATCTTCAACATGCTACTCTTGCACAGTGGCATTCCATGGGGTAGGTCAATAAAGTAATTTAAGGGTGGACTGTAACCCGTATTTTATTGCGGCTTTATTTAACATTCACCTTGTTCACACATGCTCACCTTCAGATTTCAAATTCAGTAGTCTGAAATAAGGGAGTCTGACATTTTAACATAGGACCTTGCTTTTGCTCATGTAACCAATAAAAATGGAATGTGGGTAGGATGTAACAGCCTAGTGTCACCAGCATCCTTAGCCCCACTCTTACTCAGCACAACACAGACACCTTGAACCTGACGGTTCAACATCCATTTCATTGGCCGTGCCATGTATAGTGCCTCTACCCCTCGATTTATTTACAGCATCTGTTTTGATAATATGGTCATGAAAAATCAAAAAATAACCTGCAAGAGGCTGACAAAAGCTAGGGCTGCCTTTATTTTTCCCAATATTTACATCCTAGAAGTTAATTTTGGTGCATAGACAAACCCTCAGCAAAACAGACTTTAAAATAAACACATAATAATTTAAAAAACCAAGCCCTTTTGAAGAGAAAATATGGATAGATATATACCAGGCTAACATATTAGTTCAATTTCCCATTTAAGGCACTAATGAGAATATTTTTGGGTGTGTGGGCTCCTTGTCCGAGGACTGAGCTTTCACCAAAAGGCTAGTCAAGCCCAATTCACTTTTTCTTCTAATCACAGGACTGTAAACTGAGTCAGACCTGACTTATATTCCATATTATTCCATAACAGGGCTTTTAAGCCAAATCAATGGACTGATCCAATTAGCAGGGTGGCCTCAAAACTGCTAGAGCTGAGAAAGAAAAAACATACAACTGGCTGGAGGGTGAGACAGGTCTTGCTTAAGCTGACTGAAACTGTGCTCTGAAGGTGAAGTGTATGAGACCGTTGGGATTCACCCAATCCAAGTCTTGCATCAATGCAAAAGGCAACTCTCCCCCTAGTATGTGAAAAAAAGAAGACCCAGACCCTTCCTCTTTTCTGTTTATACCCATCTAACCTGTACAATGTTTATTCCCTTTACTTTAAAAAAAAGAAAGTAAACAGATTTCTGCTGGCTTGAAGGCTGAACTGGTTCAGTTCCTGGCAAAGCGTTTGCCTGGTCATGAATGGGGATGAACATGACTGCTCTTTCAGTAACAAGATGCACTATAATAAGCAGCTTATCATCCCTATCTCTCCTTGAACTGTACAAATAGTTTACTTGGCACACGAGCTCTAAACCATACAAGAAATTTATTAATATAACAGATCTAGATAATAGAAGATACGGAATTCAAGTGTCATACAATTTTTAAAAAAGTATAATTGAATCATTAGCAGCCAATCTTGAGGGGAGTGAGCCACTCTAGAAGGGAGCCCGAGTTCATGTTCATCAACTTGAAATGATACTTGCTAAGAACTCTAAAGAGAGTTATTAGAACAGTTTATAAATATAATACTTCTTGAAATAAAATTCTAATAAAGATTTTAACAGCTGTTATAGATGAGCTATACCCAAATATCCCATTGCCTTATATTATAGATGAGATACTATCACAAATAAATTTGTTTTAGATTAAACTCCATAGATTGTTTTAAGAAAACTGATTCCTCTACACCAATAGATCCATATATGATTTTTCAATCTTCCACCAACCTAATCTATAAACAATAAATAAAACATTAGATAAATAAATAGAACAGTGTAGCCAAATACAGTTTACACAATCTTTATTAAAAAACAAAAAGCTAAACCAACACATCTGTATCACTTTCTAAATTTCCTTCTGCCAAGCACTTGACTTTAAAACTATTGTTTTAAAATGCAGAAATGAAATTACTAAAATACAAATTTTCTTTGTAGCACTTTAGTGTTTTAATAGCTTTTCTGAAATGGAGTTTCACGTGAAAATACAGAAGCTGAGGAGAACTGTACTCTGACATTCAAACAATATTTCACTTCTAAAATTAAGACAGTGCAAATAAGTTTCCTTTACTTAGGAAATTAGAATGTCATATGAATGAATGTTTCAACTTGAGTTAAGAAGTTATAGGATTTTCATTACTGACCTAGTTCACTGGGAAAGTATTCTAATACTTCAAATTTCCATTTTTTATAAGCAGCATATCGTTGATACATATCAAATATCTCCGAGGTGAACAGCATGGCTTCCTGCCCTCCAACTCCAGCAGTTACTTCCATGACAAGATCACTCTCATCTGTTTCTTCTGAAGGAATCAAAAGCAACACTATCTGTGAATACAAAAGCACCCAGCTAAGACTCCTCTCCGACACTGCTATCCACACCTGAGACAGTGTAAAATGCCAGACAAGTCTGTAACTGTTCTAGGCTGTGGTCTCCTGCCCTGAGGACAGGCTTCAGCCAGGCAAAGGTGTAAGGATGATGCTGCATTGCAGGAAGGCTCCCTCAGTCTGTTCATGGTCACTGGAGCTACACAGACCTCTCTTGAGAGCCACAAAACTTTTTAATCCATCAGGAGCACTATGAGGATAAACCACAAGATACATGCGTGTTCTTGCAAGACAACTGAATATTTCCCTTCTAACCAGATTCCTCTTTAATTCCATCTCAACTGCAGAGCTAAGAATGTATGGACGTTCAGGAGCAGAGTCCTTCAACAACAGCACAAATGTATTATTTGTTTATTTATTTTAAAAATAAGAGCGTGATTTGCAGAAGAAAGATATACCAAAACAAAAAAAAACTATCACAATTTGGACCAAAATTCTGGATGATTTGCAAATGCTTTTAAATCCTCTTCCTTTACTAGCATTAGGTGATGTTTGTTTCCACAGATGATGACTTCTTTTGGCAGAATCATATTTACAAAAAATACTTATAAAGTGACTGTTGTATTGTTATTGGAGGAATAAAGAATGTGACCATAGCAGCTTCTACAGTAGTAATCTTAAATTAAAACAGTCTGTTTATGAAAAGATTAAAACATGGATACTCTGTAGAATTATATAAAATAGCAGCCTAAAGTAGTTACATAGTATTAAATTTTTTCCAAGCCACTGGTGAGTGATACTATGTAGGTTCAATGCTTCCAAGGGCTAAAGAGTTAGACATCCATAAAGGTACACCCAGACAAGACAAACTATAGCACCTACTTAAAAAGATACTTTGATTGAAACACTTTCAGGTACAAACAGGCACTTGCATACAGGATGTCTTTATAGCACCTGATTTTTTCATTTCGCTTAGCTAACAGACTATATTATCATTATTAATAAGTATAATTATTGAGGACTATAACTAACACGGAGGGGAGGAGAAGAAGAACTTATCATGTACATCTCAATGAGAATCACAGAATGGTTTGGGTTGGAAGGAGCCTTAATCATCACCTAGTTCCAACACCTCCAAGAAGACAATCTGGCTTTGTTAACTTAAGAATGGCAAGGAAACAGATGCTTTATAAGGGGATCCAACCTGTTGTTTCAGTTCAGCTATCTCTTCTTCACAGGAAGCAATTTCTGTTTCTGCAAGCTTCCGGAAATCTTCATTCTCATCTGAAATATATGAGTATTGTTAATCCTCAAGCTCATATCAGTGCCATCCCGTGAAAACCTTCTGACAAAAATAACCACATGAAGAACATACTCCACCAAAAAAAAAAAACCCAAACCAAAACCAAATTATCACACAACCCCTCCCTCCCCTGAAACACTAAACCTGTCAGAAAATCAAATTACTAATATAGTCTGTAAAGATGATTCTAAGTATATATTAAATGTTTTCTAATCCTGTACAGGTATAAGACACGAGAAAAATCTGAAATAAAAGAATTTCCATTAAAACAATAAATACTAAAATCCAAGCCAACCATAAAAAAAAATTATTACTGTGCCAGTGGACAAACAGTAGCACAGGTTGCACAGATTTTTTGGAAATTTCCATCCTTGGAGATACTCAAAACCCAACTGGGCAAAGCACTGAGCAACTTGTGGGTGACCCTGCTTGAGCAGGAGGGTGGACTGGGTGATGTCCAGAGGTCCTTCCCACACCAGCTATTCTGTGGCTCAAAAAACCTATTTTCTGTATTTCAGTATGTCCAGAACATAAAGGATTTAAAGAGCACAACGGCTCCAAAAGTGGCACTCCTTGTTAAAAGCACTTACACCCCTGTCACTTTATGCAAAAAACTGAATACTACAGTTGTAGTACTTAATCATCTAATGAATGTTTACCGATCCTAAAGTATTCCTTTTCTACGTTTTAGTTTTTAACTGCTATCAAAACGAAGTTTGATTCTGGGTAAAAAAAAAATCCAATATTTGGCAGCACTAAAAGTGTGCAGCTACTGACACACAACAAGGTCAAATCACAGTGTGGAGACAGCAGATTCAGGTGCTGACTTCTAAGACTGCCAAAACGGAGACAGGCAGGCGGACTGGGCTGTCTTGGCAACAGGGGAAAGATGGATAAAAAAACCACCAAAATTTAAAAAATTTTCTATCCCCGATTAGTTATCATTCTTTTATATGAAATAGGTTCCAGTATCAGCACTTCCCACGCCGGCGGGAGGACTTTCCCCACTCACTCACTCGCATCCCCGACCTCTGCTCGGGCGGTTTCTTGGCCTGCGGAAGGCCCGAGGAGGCCGCCCCGGGCTCTGCAGGTGACNTGACACGCGCGCCCCCCGCGCGCGCAGCCGCCACCCCGGCAGGTGCGCGGCGCCACGTGCCGGCCTCCGCCCCGCCCATCCGGGGCCGCT
>VWZS01004875.1:1648654-1762428 GCA_013397075.1 Rhabdornis inornatus
CCTCGCCCCGCGCGCGCGCCTCCAGCAGGCGGCGCAGGGAGGGCGCGGCGAACAGCTCCTCCAGGCCGGGCCGCGCGCTCAGCCATGCCACCGGCGCTGCCCGGAGGCTCCGAGGGGCCAGCGCGGCGGCTCGGTAGCCTTGCGCCGCGCGGAGGGCCCGCGAGAGCAGCCGCATAGCTGGCTAGGGCCGGAGCGCACCGCCACCCTCCTGCCGCCCGGACGTCACTGCCGTGCCGGAGACGCCCGAACGCGCTTGGCAGCCTCCCTTCCGGGTTTCCGGAAGTTGCCGAAGACGCTCCGCGCCGGCTTTGGGCGCAATCGGAAATTATCGGGGCTCCGGTGGCGGAAATGGCCGAAGGGATTCAGCTTCCCTCGGCGCGCGCTCTCCTGCGGTGGGGCGGGCGGCCTCTGATTGGCCAGCGCTGACGGGGCGGGGCTCCACCTCCTGGCCCCGGCCGGGCGCCCCGAGCGCCCTCTGCAGGCCCCGGAAGGGGAGCGGTTTAAAATCATTTAAACCATTAAAAAAAAAAAAGCAATCAAAAAAGCCGCAAATCCCAGCGAATCCTCCGTACCTCAAGCTTATAAGCAGGACTTCTGAGCAAGAGGCTCGGGGGTACTGAGGTTTTTACCGGGGTGGTTTAAAGTCTGCAGAGGTAAAAGTGAGGTTGGTGGGAAGTGTGAGCTGGGGCTTTGGATATCCACGTTACTCTTACAGACCTTCTCCCTCCAGAAGAAATCTTCAGAATTGAAGTACGCTGAGAAGGAACATGCAAATATTGTGGAAGGATGGCCCCACACTGGAAGCAGGTGCAAAAATAGGCATTTAGAGAAAAATAAATTAATTGTCAGAAGAACAAAAAAGGGCAATTCAAAGTGCCTTCCCATCAGAGATTAGCGATGAAACTAAAAGACAACCCATTTACAAAATACAGATCTGAGTACAGTGTTTTACATGTAAGTTTCAAGTGGGAAGGCAGCGAGGATGCAGCCATTTAGGAACTGTGTATTGTGAGATGATCTGGGCAAATCCCTCCTGAAATACAGACCAAGTGCATATTGCCTTGTTTTAGATAATATCATTAATGAGATTCTTGGCTAAACTCAAAACAGTTTCAAGAATATATTTTATTATAAAAGTGTGCAACTACCCATAAAATTTTATTAGGCAGTTTTTTATATTATAATCATTGGAGGAGTCAGAGTTGAGTCCTTGCCTTCTTTCTGTGCTAGTTCATATCTTACAGCTAAATTACACTGTTGGAATAACAGTTACTTCCTTATGAAACATTAGTAAATTGTTATTTTCACGAATGTAATATCAAAAGCAAGAGTAATTCTTGAAAACCTAAGTAGTTTTGGTAGTCAGAAAAGAAAACTTGGAATTTTTTGTTCCATGATGGAAATATAAAGGCCAGTGCAAATTTACTATTTAGAATATTAAACATTAAAAATAATGGATAGAAATATTTTGCTATGATTTTAAGTGCACTACTTTGGATAAGGTATATTGGCAAAATACAGTGTAGCAATAATTTATATGTAAAAGTCATACTGGAAGATCTTTGTGGAGAATGTACAGTCTGTGTGAGTTGTCTGGCACTGATAAAAACCCCAGGCCATCACTAGGAAATCTCACCCACCAAAAGCTTCCTTTGCAGCCACTACTGCCTGCCCATGAAGAAGCTCCTTGAAGTCTTTTTCCAGAAGCATAAAGGAAAAATGACCCAATTTATGCTTTAACAGACAAAATATTTTGATGTTCTGTAACAAGGAATGAGAGTCTAACTGCTGTGTGAGCCCAGCTTGTGAAGAGACCTATGAAAAACTCAGGAAACATAGAGTAAGGGGTAATTTAAGATAAAGCTTTAGAGGAAAAAGAAAAAAAAGTAATCTGAGTCAGTGGTCATCCTTTGAATCACCTGAATCATATCCCTGTTTTAAATGAGAAGAGTGGATTTCCACAGGGTGAGTTCATGGATAAAGGAAGGGGCAAAATCAGGCTCTTGGTATAAAGTTAAAGTAATATGCAGACACTGTTTCTGTCAAGTCTTTGTCCAACTGATTTTGGTACTATTACTGCTTTGTTCTTTCATCCCACCATCACTTGTACTGCTGGCAGAAGTATTCAGGACATGCTTGAACAGGGCTGATGCTTTGTCACTGCAAATGTACTCTGCGTATTGGTGAACCGGATGGGAGTTTTGTCACTGTGTCCAAGTCCCAAGATGTGCTACAGTGCTACTCTTGGGTCTCTTAAAAAATAACAGCCTTATAGGCTGAGAAAAACCCTATTTGGAAGTTGGTAGATTCAGATCAACTTGAAGGAGATATTGCAGCTCTCTGCCTATGTGCAACCTTATTTTTTTGCTTTGTTGGATTTGATGAGGGCTCAGGCTCTGTTGGCTGGGTCAGCAATGCCAGGAACAGGCTCACAGACGTTGTGGAAATACAGACTTTACTCCTTGGGGTGTAGAGAGTTGCTGAAGTTAGAGACTTTCTTGTATCAGCTTTCTTTGATTGCTTTTGAATTGATCTTGTGGAATACTTCTGCTAAATGGCTTTTGCAACCACTTCCTGCATAGGGAAGTTGTGGGTTCCTGAGCGGGCTCAAAGCATGGTCAGTCCAGCAAACAGCTCTTACTGAAAAAGCCCCCTGCCTGATTTTAGATATGCTGATTTTAGACATATGCTCCTTGTAATTGAGTTTGCTGTCTAGGGAATCAAATTTGGCATGAGATGACATCTTAAACCCTGGCTGTTGAAGCTAGAGTGTAGGTCTCCTTTATTTTCTCAGTTTAGACCACAGCCTGCTGGGCACTTCAGCACTTCAGCATGCTTTTAATTTTAAAAATTGCTATTG
This sequence comes from Rhabdornis inornatus, assembly GCA_013397075.1. Lineage (NCBI taxonomy): Eukaryota > Metazoa > Chordata > Aves > Passeriformes > Rhabdornithidae > Rhabdornis > Rhabdornis inornatus. The sequence goes on from VWZS01004875.1 coordinate 1,651,515, forward strand.
CTAGCTGAAGTCTGGTTTGTGTCCACTTTCTGTTGTCCTGCAAATGGACTATGTGGACTCCACAGGTACTCAAGTGGATTATGGACTTTCACTTGGCTGTGGACCTGGATGTGCTATGACCACATATCCACAGTACTGTGCTGTATCTGTTTAACCTGCAGCCCAGCTATCTGTGTCACCTGTCTTTTGCCCATCAAACCTCTAGTCTCCTTCATACCACATGTACCTTCAGGCTAATCTGAATGCTCGTGATACCGTCTGTGTGTTTTGCTTTATCCTGGGTATCCCAAACTACTTTAAGCTCAGTTACGTGAAAGCTGGCTATAAACAGCTAAGTTACACACGTGTAACATGACATACATTCAGTTTCTTTGCAGCCTAAAGGACAGGAGGGTACAGAAGTGCTCTGCTTATTTTTGTCTCTTTGGCATTAGGCTCTATTTGAAAGGAATTTAAAACACCAGGCAAAAGTGACAAAAACATAACTCACTTTCTGTAGTGCACTTGCTACATACATTGTCATGAAAAACTGAAATACAAGTTAAATACATACTTATTTTATTCCAAGCTATAGAATAAGTGCATTTAGGCAGTTTTTCAAAGTGTATTGTACACTGCATGCACAATAAATCAGTTTAATAGCTTGACTTTTTTACAATTTGTGTTCAAAGAACTGTATGATAGGCAATGAGATCATGTTACGTATTGTCCATTTGGACCACATCCATTTTTGTCATAAAAAAAATTTGGTAAACCCAAAACAGTAAACAAAATGTATATTAAACGTTTTAATATAAGCATTTGCTCCAAGAAAGAAACTTTACATGTTATGTTCAATTTTTCAATCCCTCCCAATAGAGGATTTTAGACAATAAATTTTGAACGTGATTTCATTGCAGTATTACACTGAAGATTGGTGTAATATTTTTCAAAATGATGTCACAGTTTCCAAGTACAGATTTTGGAATCTTATGCTAGAAATCAAGGTAATGTTTTAGGGCCTGCACATCTAGCTTTAAAACTGTCTTGAAAGGATGACTTGTCTGTGTTGACAAGAACTTCTACCTGTGTGAAATATCTTATAAAGATAGCTTATGACTAGCAGGTCACCATCAAATAGTAACATTAAGAATTCAAGTCTACATTTGTCAAGACTTATGCATGCAGTTTTGTCTCTTACACATTGCTTAGATGTGTGCACTAAATGTGTTGTGCCTCAAACACCAACAACTTGAAATTACACTATATAAATATATACATATATGATGCTGTATATGTTTAGTACCAAGTAAATATAACTAGTCAAATGATACTAGACATATGTAGGACCATAGTTAAATTCCAATTAAGAAAAAAGCGAGAATTTTTTTTTTTCCTAACAGCATTTCACAGTAGAAGGAGGCAGTCCTTTCTCACTGAATTTTCCCCCCTCAGGATTTGTAAACATCATAGCTCATATTCTATCAGTATAATAATTGAATATTTTATTCATAATGGTAAGTAGCTAACCAACATGAATAAAGTTGTCATAACACGGTAGCACTTTCAGACAAAACAGGTATTTATTAAAAGAAACATTTATAAATATTTTGTCTTGCATTTTAAACTACATTTTAATAAATAACAATATTTAAAAGTGCTGAATATGGTAGGATAGTCAGCAATGCCACTGTAAACAGATTTGTTTTTCCACTTTGCAGATTTTTGTTTTAGATCCCATTTTGTCAAACACTACAACAGTTAAAATATTTGCATAGGGAATAGAGAATAGCCCTTTTAATCATCTCCTGAATTCTATATAAATTACAAAACGAAATGAGTTTAAGAAACAGTTTGTTAAATTGTTCATATATATATATATATATCCAAAAAAAGCACACAGGTTTCAAGTAAAAAGAATGACTAAAAAATTCCCCAAACCTGCTATTTGAAGCATGTTCAATAAATTAAGAAAATGAGAGGTAGTAAAACAAAGGGAAAAAAATAAGCCCCAGAAGATAAACTAAGACCTGCACCCTCCCAGTTAGGGTGTCACAGCAGACCTGCCTCGGCAGCAGCAGCTCCCGCCAAAGCTGGCACCGGAGGCTGCCTGCAGGAAGTAACTGAGGGGTTGGAGCCAACTGTGTTCAGGCCAGATTCCACTCAAGGACACAACTGCCAGACCTTCCAGGCCAATAGAAAGCAATGGGCTTGTGCCATGTTTAGTCCTATGTAAGTGAGAAGAACCTTGCCTCAAGTCTTAGTATGGTTGTCAGTATTAAATATATATATATATATATACACATACACACACATATATATAGATATATATATATATTTAACAAATATTCAGAGCAATTTCTTGGTATATCTTTAGCAGTTTATGAGGGATACTAACACTCACTTTGCTTGTATATGGTAGGTATGAAGATGGGGTTTTTTAAGTTCCAAGTCACTGTCTCTTTAAACATCAAAATGTGTCCTGAAACTGGACATTCTTTGATAAAAAGGCCAAGCAAACACCTATTAAAAACACCATGGCAGCCTAATGATGGGAGTACTGTGCTGCCTTAGCTCAGATTAAGGGCTCAGTACAGGAATCTTTACCCAGGAAAGATACCCATTGTGTTTCTTTAGGCATTTTGCTTGGGTAAGATCTGTTTAGAAGCCCTTGAAGTTTGGTTTAATATTACTCTCCAAACACCTTGTTTTCAAGGAGTTGTTCAAAATCAATGAGGCTAGAAGCTAAGTCTTCTTTAACCTGCCACCTCGTAAAACATTACTTCATTTAAAAACATTTTTTACCGGATTTAGCTTTCAAAAAAAAATATCTTACAGAACAGATGCAGTTCATCAAAATGTTCTAAAATGCTCTAAAATGCTACATGTAGGCAATCTTTTATTAAATTTCTTTATTCAAAAAACTAAATTATCAAGCTTTTTGTGTTGTTTCTTGTTTCTTGTTTCTTTTTTTTTTTTCTGAAGTACATAACATTATACAACAGTGTTAGAACTGGATAGCCAGTCTTTAATAAATCAATTACAGTATCTGACATCTGAAATGTACATTGAAAATCTTTGTTCTTTTAACAATTAAACAATATCAGCGCATAGATTGTGTCACCCAGAAATGGATCCCTTTAAGTGATTTGTGCTTTTTTTTTCTTCTTTTATTTTTCTTTTGCTTTGACATTGCAAACTCTGTAATGAAAATGCCACAGTTTTGGCAGTGAACAACCAGAGGAATCCTCTGCTTGATTTATTTTAAATAAACAGTGATAAATAGCTCTTTTTCTCTGTACAGAAATATTGGCTTCAAAAAGTCAGTGTATTGTACTCAGTAGAGCATGTAGAGTAATGCTACACCTTAAAAATTGGCTTTTTAGTTAGTGATGTTAAAAAATGCAAGCCTCTTTATGGTTTGCTGCAATCGTTGCTATGTACCATAGGACTGTATTGCACAAAAAAAAAGTTTTTAAATACAGATATAATTTATGTTATTGGATTAAATATTGCAACAACTAAGTGGTAAGTGAAGCAGTTTTACCTTGCACATGCAGTGTGAGGATACACAAGGAGACTGTTCATAAAACTACAAATACATCATTGCAATCTTGACTGCAGTAGGGTGAAAGAAGTGTGAAACAAATGTATTTTGGCAAATCCATTGATCCCCTCCCACACCATCTTGAGCAAGGAGGACCTTGGTAAAAATGTAGACAGAGACCATAATATGTATTTTTTTTTCTTCACAGTAGCCTGAGTAGTGCTAAACTGTAGTTCTCCAGGAACTCAGCTCCAGATGTTATTAAACTACTTTTCTTCCATCCCACCCACCCCAAAAAAAAATCAAGTTTTTTTTTAAAATTATAACTAAGTTTCAGAAGTAGAGCCTGTAATACTTTCAACAAGAGACTTATAAATCTGAGAGTTCAAAAACCTTGGAAAAGAGTCTCTGTGCATCAAGGTGTATATCTGGAGCTGGGCATCTTCATACATGTGAGGGCTGGGATCCAACAAGTTTCTGTTGATCACTTCTCTCACCCGGGAATCAAGACTAACCTGAAGAAGATGAGCACAGAATAATAAAAACAGTAACATTGGAAAAGCTGTAATATGTATCTTTATTTCTCAGGGCACCACTGAACATATTGAATTTATCAGTTATTCAAGTAATGCTCTGTTCTTCTTTCAGAACCATCATACAATTACTGTGTAATGCACTGAAACCATCAACTCTATTTCAGTTTTGACTTGGTCTTTGCATCCATCTTAAAATCTATACAATTAAATGCAGCTGTATAGCAGATTAAATGCAGTGCAACTGAAGTGTTCCAAAATATGTTGTTTTACCTTAAAAAATAATTTGTATGTATTTAAAATTATTTCTCTGAAATGAATGTTGAATTACCTTCATTCAGGGAGCTACAGGGTTTTTTTTTCTGAGCATTTGTGGTTAAACTTTCAGAAGATTCCTATTCATTATTCTTATCTGGCTGCCCTAGAGGGTTTTTTTTCCTGTTTTGTTTAGGCACTACACTTGTTCTTTACAAATTACCCAGGGATTTTTATAATTTTTATTGTGTTAATCTCCCCATTAATATTAACTATTTCAGATTTGTTCTTCCTGTCAGGTAATTCATACTTTTGCATTTTCTGTTATCACAGAGCAGAAATGTTATACACTGGACTGCCAGGTGAGGGTCTGAAAGTCTGTCAGATGTCTTAGTATGAACATTAAATCAGGAAAGGAAGGGACAGAAACAGCAGGTACTGGGCCATTTAGCATTACCAGCCACAACACATTCAAGTTCTCTATAAGGCTCAAGAAACTCAGAAGGCTGAGAAGTAGGTTTGCTTCTTTAGTAATGTTACATGTCTGACAGAGAGAGGAAGTAAGTAATGCTTATAGGAAGTAAATGGATTTCTGTAGAAAAAGAACCAAAATTAAGGGATTTAAATCAGAATCTTTATAGATTTATGTGCTGCTGCAGTTGTCTGGGAGAAAATCTGAATTTCCGCTGGTTATTCCCATGTCAGAGTCTAAGAATGAAGCTGACATATTTTATCTAATGAAAAGCATAATATCTAGGGAATGATATAACATTTTATCCAACCCTTTAACTGAAATAGATGAATTTTGAAATTGTCTTCACCTGTAGTAAAGAAAAAGCATTCCTAGCAAACCATGTTTTGTAATACAAAGAGATATATAAATATATAAGCACAATAGAAGAGCTTTTCTTCGGCCACATCATGTACCTTTATCTTCTTTGCCTTGTCTTTGTGCATTGCATTTGAATTTTTACTCAATGGCGTTATGCTAATTTATGCTCACTGTGGACCTTGCTTCCTACATTTTACTTCTTCACTGCATTCAGTAATAATTTGCAACTTCATTCATATGAATGAAGTCAAAAGTGATTTATAGCTCCATTATCTTCTCTTATGCCATAGTATCTGCTTTTGCTTTGGAGTGAAATACAATTGCCAATACAGGAGGCTAATAATAAGTTTTTCTTCTAATACTGTATATTTACCAGATAGGTATGTGATGAATGCTCAATTGTCTTTTTAAGCTAAGACCAACCAGCATTTAGAATGCAAACACTAACTAAGCATTGTTTGACTTAGAGTTTAACAAAGCTAATCACAAACTTGGTGCACTGGATGCATACAGATCTCATCAATCCAGCTGCTCCTGCCCATACTGGAAATCTTAGGAGGCAAAGAAGAACTGTTTGCAATGCATTAGAACAGCATGGGAACGGAGAAATTCTTATTCATCCAGGCATCCTTTTCCAGATGTTACCTTTTGGCATAAGAGCATGACTTGTTCAGTAAAGAAGTTATTGAGGCAGAAGGTCTTAGTGTCCTGAACAGATACTTTGTATTCATCTGTTTAGCAAGAAAATACCTTTAGTAATTCCAACTAGTTTTGCCATCTGGCTTTAGTGAGTCACTGAAAAAATACAAAGCAAATTAATGGTTCCATAATTAATTTTGGTTTTTGCATTCTCTAAATGCAATTAACTTTTATTATGCTCAGTGTCTCAAAACCCCACTATCCTGCCAAATTTGAGGGTTTTCTGATCCCAGCTATTATGTTTGATATTGAAGAACCAATTAGCTGCACAGACTATTTTTTTTGACATATTTGTGTGTGCCTGCATGTCAGGGGAGAATTGCTTAAATCTTAGTATGTTCTTTCTGTGCTGTAGAAATGCAATGGTTTGGGCTTGAGGTCTATTCAAACACATTCTGAAGACACATGGCTGCAACACTGCCACTCAAAACTAGCATAGCACTGTACTCCTGCCCATACTCACTGGCTGAGCAGCACCACTGGTCTCTCATAGTTGTGTCTTGTGACTGATAACCAAGTGACAGCAAATATTGGAGGAGAAAGAGCTTGTCTGCTCTGTCAGTAGCATACTCCAATATGCCAACAAATCAACAATGCCAGATTCTACAGCTGGTACTGAAGATAGAATGAAAATGTATATTTACTTCTCAGTACTGTACCACACCACACCACACCACACCAGCATATTTCAAAGACTTTGCTTCACCATGTATGAAATCACAGGCTCACAAATCCAAACGTATTTTGAGTTTTCATCTTGGCTAGCATCCTTCTTGTAGCAAGGTATCTTAATACATGGAGCTTTCCAGGGTTGAAGTCAATCCTTCAGATGGTATTCTGTCTTTGTATGGTTGCAGAGCAGTAAGGTCAGGTTGCAACTTGGTGTAAATGAGAGTATCTTAACTGATCTCTTCTTGGCATTTATCTACTCAGGGTTTTAACCCTTTCCTTCTTAGCTGAGTAAACCCTTGCAGGTGTCAGTGGGTTTTGCCACTACTGCCATTTCATTTAATCCAGAATGCATTAATTTACTAGGTTTTAGAGCATTTTGTGGGTAAACTGTACTCAAATTTCTAAATTCTATTCTAAAATTTCTAAAACTCTATTTCTAAAACTCAAATTTCTAAACTCTATTCTAAAATCATCTGGGAATTCATCCCAAGCATAATATGTCCTTTTCTGCCTAGGCATTTTCTTTTGCATTTGCATAAGTAACATTTACAGCTTTACCTCTTTTGGTGATAGTATAGATATGTAATCTTCATATATAAGTCTTGCTTTTTCTTCAATAACTTTCTTGTTCTGTTCCTTCTTTAGATCTTCACATGCAAGCCAGAAAAGCAGGTTCTCCTCACTATACTCCGTTCTAAGAAACTCTCTGAAAAGGTTCCTCCCAGCTGGTGTTTTCATCATCTTGTCAAAATTCTGAGCCCAAGACAAAATTTCATCTGCAGTCGGGTTTTGGCTGCAAAAGCAAATATCATTACAATTATGCTTCTATTTTTGTAACAGTGTTTTCATACATTCATCCAAAAATTCTCCTTTCAACTGCACTTTAGTCCAAAGTGAAAACTGGAAGCAACAAGGCTTCAGCAGTAACAGGAGAATTTTTTTTTGCTCTTGACTTGTGCATTCATTATCCCAATAGCCCACTAAATGTCTTTAAATTTATGAGACATGCACTTCACTTTTTATGAGTTTTCTGCTGGTGTTTTTAGCCATGTGGCTCAAAAGCCACATGAATTCCTGCTTCTGCAGTTAAAGGAGATTCCAGGAAGCTGGAAATAGACTCTCTTTCATGAGGAGTTTAGATGACACCTGATGTCCCTGCCTCCCTCTGATGGTGACTGTACACAAATTGGTTTAGGAAGAACAAGAAAAACAAAAAGCTCTTGGCAGCCAAAAGCATACTAATGAGGCCAAAAAAGTTGTAATTCAGAGAGATTTTAAATTAGCATATTTCTCTGTGTTTGTACCTAAGGGTTGCTAAGCTTCCCTCTGTTTCACACTATTGACCTGAATGATGATCTTTTGGCCTGAGATGTGATGGATTTTGCTGGCAAAACTGGAAAGAGAAGAAATGGGGAAAACTCCTTATTTCCATTTCCTGAAGGAAAGTATTTGTGGCTTTTACCAGTGGATGCACTGGGTAAGTGATCAGAAGACTTACTGGCATCACTAATCCATTAATGTAGCAACGAATACCTTAAGAAATTACTTCTCCAGGTTACTTAAAAACAATTAAATATCATTTCAAACTTAATTTTGAGCACTTGCCCTCTCCTTCCTGATCCAACACAAGAGCTTTACTAGCTGTTGTCATTAGCTTCTGTGTGAGCATGATGCACAATTAGTGACATTTGTCCATATAATTTTTGTTCAGGTCAATTTATCAACTCCTACTCTGCATGCAAGGCAGACTGGATGATGGGAAGCTATTTGTGATAAATCACAAATTGTTTAACTGCGGAGTAATTTAAACTGAATGAAAAAGTTTAAACACAGATTTTAAGGTGAACAGTCCTCTCAGGACTTTGGACTCTCTGCTGAGGAGAGTGCAAAGAACCTGCTGTGGTGGATGGGGCTGACAAACAACCTGGGCTCCCTTATTGTCTGTTGGGAAGCCCTCTTCACTATCGTATTTTGTAGAAATTAGTGATATTGTCTTCTCATAAAAGACCACGATGAGTTGTTTGGGTTGTTTTTACCATCATATATATCCTTTAAAGTTTTAATTTCCTTCTTATGGAATTAGAGAACTCAGGGTCCCTGACAGATTACCATTTTCCCCACACAATAAACATGGGCCCAAGCTTTAGACAAGTAGAAGCTCAGACTTCCAGTGCATTTAACCTAGTTTGCAAGGTATGTGTTTTTTGGTTAATTCTAGTGAAAACATAGTTCAAGCTGTTTTATGAAAGGTAGCCATTTTAAAAATTTGGTCATGATGTACACTTGTGAGTATAAATTCTTTTTCTTGTCTGGATAAACAGGAAAAAATGCTCTCACAGGTAGCAGAGGCTTCTTATAGAGACCCACATATGGAACTATCTATGCACCTTCCATTTCTCCCCATGGCTCTTCCTCACAAATAAGAAACTGTAAATAAGCCTGACTTGTGAATGTCTCTGCTGTCATTTCATTGTCAGCACAGATTTTGCTTCCCTTTGTATAGAATTTTTTGGAGGAAAAGCAATTAAAAGGACATTAATTCCCAAAGAATTAAACCCAAGACAATTCTTGATACTAATAAAAGACAAAACACTTATTAGATAACAGTTCGACCAACTTACCATTCTTCTATGACCTGGATACTCTCCAGTTTGGTCGTATGTGTTGGCCTTCCTGCATTGTCTCCTCTATCTTCATTCCTAACAGTGAGGCTGCAATGTAGTACAACACTTTATTTTGTCTAGAGAAAGTTAATTTAAAATAATGACTATAGTAATGCAAACTTTTAAAATATATAGACCTATAAAGGGTATAATTTTTCACTCTTGTGTCTAAAATTTTGGAGAAAATTTTTTATAATGACTTTTCTCCTGAACTGTGATGAATATAAATTTACAGTTGCTATTAGCACATACAGGTTTTTTTTGAAGCTCACCGTTTATTCACTGAAAGATGGGCAAATACTTAGAGGTCACTTTTGGAGTGATTTCACTTAGTTAACTGAGAATACTAACAACAGTATGAGTAGGGGGATATGAATATCTGGACTGGATATTTATGGGGCTTTGATGCCCCAACAGTTCCGGATAGTTTTTCGGTCTTCATGAATGTTCCCTTTTCTCTCTCCAAGATACAGTCCAGTAGATGGCTCAGATACAGAACTTAGCATGTGGCAGCTCCTTATGATTTCCTCTTCTGACCTGAATTTGTTTTCCATTCCAGAAAGTAAAACATACTGGCCTCTGAGTAGAAAGGCATCCATTACCCTCATATTACCACAAGCAAGGAAAAGAAAGACTTCCATTATGCAAAGATGTTTTTAGTGGTTTTTTTTGCTTCTTCTTTGAACTGCTAATTAGAATAACTTTTTTTTCTGCAAATATCTTTTTAATCACATTTGCTGTAGTGTTAAAGACTTCCTCTGTGTGTGTTCTCTGTGAATCTTCTGGAACATGGTATTGGTAGCAAACCCACAATTCCTGATAACTACTGAAATAATGTATGTTTTGACTGACATAGATATTCATATGGAAAACCTGGTTCTGATAATTAAGCTTAAGAAGTGGAATGTAGTAAGGAGATGGAAATTTCTTTTCATCATGTGTTCGGTTGAGAGAAAACAAGCAACCAAGCAAAAAATCTCCCTTCCAATCTCAAGAGCTCATATTTTGAATATTAAGTATTCACAATACAGTGATGCTCTCAGTCACTCTAAGTGTTGCTACAAAAATATGTTTATAGCATAAAGCTTCACCTTCCCCCACTAATCTAAGTAACTCCTGCTCAGCTTTAAAAAGAAATCCCAGCTCTGAGGCATCTTTAGCACAAATCTTTCTTTATAGGTTCTCTACATTTATGAGTTTCTTCAACATTTTTTTCAAGCATTTAGCAGAGCTAATAGGTATTCTCAAATACTATTCTCAAAACTGGAAGTTTAATCTCCCAGATAAAGCAGAACACATATTAAGACTTAAACATTACAAAGACGTACACTTGCAAATGAAGCTTTTTGATACTGGTTGCTCCTTCACTTACCTGCCAAGACCTTAGTTCAGGCCCTTGGTCCTGCTTCCCCTGTTACAGCGTAGGAATGCAGCTCCAGTGCTGCTAAGGTTGTTAGGCTGTCATCAACTGCTGCAGGAGAAACAACACATCCTGAACTCTGGGGTTGGCAGGTAAAAAGCCTTTCCATCTCCTCTGACCTGTTGTTCATCAGTCTACAGAGGGAGCACCCAGGAAAGACAGAAAGGAGTTCCATATACAGGAGGAGGAAAAAAAGGACCATCCACTTTCTTTTTGTCTTGTAATCTTTAAGTCTACACATGTAACTGCTTAGGGTCACCTTGCATCTGGCCAGAGCACAAAGTTGGAGAGAGGGAGAAGCAGGGAAAGCACAAAGCTCTCTCTCCCTCCCTCCCTCCTTCCCTCCTTTGCAGTCAATAGGTAGAGCAGCATTTGTCTTCTCTGCTGGGTGCAGAGAGCAGAGTGTCCTTTGGTTCCACGGAAGAATAACACCATGGAAGGAGGAAACAGCTTGTGTAAGTTGTGAATACAACAGGATGTTCATTTGAGTCTGCCTAAAAGACAAGGAAGCTGCCTTTTTTCCTTCCTCCATCACATAAGCAGCAACTAATCTGTACTGAAATAATTTACTTGTCAGGCACTAGACGTTCAAGGTTTGGATGCAGAGTCTTACTGGAAGTAGAACGTGACTCATCTGAGAGAAGTCAGTATACACTGCTAATTTAATTTGTTGTCTGGGATCAAATACTGTTTGCTTTGCTCATGCAAAATCTGTGCTAGACTTGGGAAAACCATCATGGGTTGATGAAGGGGAAACAATGGATAGTGAAGTAGTGAGTGGTGAATAAGAGAAATAGGAATAGGAGCAATAAGGCCATGTTGACTTCATTGCAATTTTTTTTTATCAAAGAAATAACTATTAGACAGTATGCACTTTTATTTTCTTTAAAAAGCCAAAAACCAAAGCAACAAAACAAACAATAAAAAGTTCAGATTGTGGGCCTGGAACATAGTATGCAGTTTTCTGCTCTCTATGCCGTAGTGACAATGCAAGGTACACAGTTGGCCATGATTCCTTCATCTCACCATTTGTAACTGGAGTTTAATGGCTGAAGTTAGTCAAGGCTGCAAAACAGAGAATACTCCAAAGATGGAACTGTCACACTGGGTTGGAACATGTTTGGGTATTGCATTTAAACTGTGATAGTTTTGTAATGCATCTTGGCCTAAATTCTGCATTATGTTTCCTGTGACAAAACTAGCACTACATTTCAACTTTTATTTATCTACATCTGTCAAGGCTAGAGTTCCATCAGATAAGTTACTTTTGAAATGTTTTTCCTGGGAATGAAACAATCATTTTTATACTGAAGTACATTTCACTCAAGGAACTGGTTCATGATCTCTTAGAAAATAATTAAATATTTAAGCATTTTTGACTGCAAAGCTGGCTTGAAAGCAGCCTTTAAGGAACTGATCACAATAACAGATTGCTACCTTTTAACTTGAAATTACAACACTGCACTGCTCTTTTCTATGTTACCACATTCAGCTGGAAACACCCTATCTGTTGACTGTTGCTCTGTGGAATTCAAGCAGTCTGCAGTAGCAAAGGTGTTCTGCATACCTGGAGCTGATGTTCTTGATACATTAATCCATCACTGAAGCTTAGCTGATTGTGTCAGAAGGATTATGCTGTACAGTGTAATACTAAACAGACTAAAAGTAGCAGGCTAAAGATTACCAAAATTATTAATTAAGGCTTTAAGAAAAGGAAATTGCTGATACACCTTATCAAAAGTAATTAAGTGAAAGGGTGGTGCACTAGGGAGAGACATCTGATGCAAACTAACATCTTTGGTGCTATTATTATTTATTAGTTGGAATACACCCAGCAGTTATCTTTAAAATTTGGAGATGCGAATTACCCGTGATAAAAGCATAACAAAACTACTAATGACTTAAAAATGGAGAGTTTGGGATGTCTAAAGGCAGAGTTTAAATGGAAAGCACTAGCATGAGTTTGTTCTCTGTTTGTATGGAAGGTTTGTTCTGCCCACTTCTATGCTGATTTTACTGCTCTAGAGAGTACAGTAAAAAATACTTCAGTGGCCTGAGCTCGATGTACCTTTCAAATATATCTTGGGTTCCTGACTGCTACAACTTCTACAATTCCTTCCTGAACTACTGCAACAGTATTATTATGAATAATTTCTGCTTGGAGTGAAGGTATTTGTATTTTTCAACTTCACACACTTTATAAGTAAAAAAGTTTATGATCAGGGACTACTTGAAGAAGCATACATATTGAACAAATGACCACCAATAAGGCTAAGTGTGTCTAGGTTTCTAGCTGATGTGTTTTTGGGGGTACTGGTGGGATTTAGAAAACTGATCTTTATTTATTTAGCTGCTATTATTTGGCTGTTAATATTCAAGTTAAGCAATTAAGTAATTATTCTGTTGAGTAATTGCGCAGCTAAATCATTATTGAAACGTCCTGTTGGATGAGAAGATAAAAAAGCCAAGATAATTGTACAGAATCATCAAGAGTTGAACTAATTTAAAAGCAAATATCTCACAGACTCTTCCTCCAGGTGTTTCCAGCTGTTTTAGCCTTTTTGTAAGTTGCATCCCTACTGCTGCACTTACCTTCTTCTGCCATTAAGAAACTGAAGGTGATTTAGAGTTTGGATCTGATCTTTCATTCTCTGTATATCCAGTAAACAAATGGTATTTAATTGGTTCCCAAGAGTCACGTTCTCAGGTACCAGTAGCCTAAACATGGTGAATCAATGAAATTGCCTTTTTCATTAAGGCACGAAAACTATGCCATTGTGAGAGGTGTCAAGATTAATATTCTGCCCATGCACGATTGACATCAGGTACTTAATATTCATTCAGGTATTTTCTCTGTTATGTGCCTCATATGCAGTATATCATCACAGTATTTTGCGATTATGTCTGGCACTGAAGATAATGTGATTATTAAAACCTCTTGCTTTAATGGTGTTTTTTTGCACTGCCATGCAGATAAGGAGTAGAAATCAAACTGGGACACTGTGAACTAGTTTCATAGGCTATTGGGTTGGCTGTTTAGGAGATCTGTGCTCAGTTTCTACTTTTTGGCTGAAATTTGTAGTCTGCTGGGCAGTGACTGCATTTTAGGCTGGACCTGTTTATGTCATGCAGTTGGGCCATGAGCCCTCAAGCCCCAAATGTAACAGAAAAATCTTGCTTATACTAGTCCAAAGGTCACATTAAGTTAATTGTTCATACATAATCTGGCAGAATTTTGTTTTCACATGAAAATCAATATTCAGATAAGATTCTCTGGATAACAGATGTTCTGACAGGTTTCCTTCACTTATTGACCCTTTGAAAGAATATACCTCACTGGCACTGCACTTCACCCTATCCTACTTCCAGAAATTTTTATTACCATCAGATCAAGAGACCTAATATTTTTAGCTTTCTTAAAAAAACCACCACAACTCTCTCCCCACAAAACACCTCAAGACATCAAGATTTAATTAAGATTTAAAATTACGGTGGTAGATGATATAAAATGACCATTCCCCAAAAATCTTGGAAAGCAATTTAGCAAATTTATCAAATACATTCAGATAGGAAATATCTTTTCTCTTCTGATTGGAAGAGGAAAAGCCTTTTAACAAACAAATTACTGCACATGAAAACAAGAACATATGTTTAGTGCATTTTCCTGAAATGAGGGGAAGGTGGTTTTGAAAACTCAGTATTGGTGCCCATTTTTGTCTCAATCTTTTGCCAGCTGGGTAAATAACTTCACTCTTCAGTTCAAAATGGATGTGCTCCTGCTGACCTCCATGCTGTCTGAGTCCTTTGCTTTTATGACAAGTGTTTGGCTTAAAATATTCTATATGAACAAATATATTTTTCTGGTTTTATTTCAGATGCAAAAAAACTGCATGCTAGTATCTTTTTCATTTTTGATTGTAGTTCAATCTGATCAAGCTGTCTTCAATACTGTGGTTCAACAGTCAGTCACTGAAAAATCAATTGTTCACACAATTCTATTCAGAAGCTCACTCCTAAATGCTGAGGCATGCTCTGTTAGATGTCAGAGATAAATATGGTCCCAATATCCCATATGCTGTATGATAATGGAAAAGACAACTATACTGAGATTCTTTAATTTCTTTTATGAAACCTGATTTAACTTATGACTCAAAATAATTTTGTCATTTTTTTCTGACTGCTGGAATATTTAAGCTTGATGTCACTGAATACTAGTCAGGGCTGTGTTTGTTTATGCATAGAGGAGAATTATGATTTTGCTACACTGTGCAAAGCAATAATAATGAAAAATAACTGCAATATTATTATGATCCACTCATAAAGAACAATACAGCTATGTTAATCTCAAACCACTGGAGGGATCTCTATCTTCCTTTTAATGTCACAAAAATAGGTATCATTGAGAGTGAAATGTTACATGAACAATATTATTCAAGGATAGCTCCTTTTTTGTAAGCTGAGTAAAGGGTAAAACCTTGCTTCTACTAAAGTTAAGAAAAGAATTCACTTTTTTGTTACAGTAAATGAATAATATCCAGAATTATTATTCTGAGAGAAACTAGACCAAGAATCATTATTTTTCTGAAGAGGTGATGCCTTGTACTAGGCGTTTTCCATAGGCTCAGATAAACTTGCAGTACATCCTTCAAGTCCCTGGCTGTATTAGAGAGAAATGGGATCTATCTCTTATCTAACCCTGAGTTTATGTCCATGTAAGAATAGCAAGACAGACTAAAGCTCTACAACTCTTCTGATAACACCAGTGTATTCAAAACATTTGTCAAATCTGTGGCAATAAATGAATTCTAGAGTGGAGACTTGCATGGATGCCTGGAGGTCTGCAAGGCTAACATAAGTGATGTGTAGTAAATTTGTTATTCCTATATATCTGCCTTAGTAATCTGTGAGAGACTTTGAAGGGAAATGGTGGTCAAAAGCCTATGGAATCATTTGCTCAAACTGATCAGAATATGGTCTTAACTCAGTCATCAGAACATAATTTTTTTTTTTCAAATAAGGCACAGATCAAAAAATGTGAGTTTTTCTGTCATTAATGTCAATCCTAGTTCTTTAACAAGTAAATGTTTTACAGCTCTTCACTGAATTCAATGAAGAAATGTAGGATGTAAAATTTTATATTGAAAACAAGTAAGAAATTTAATGAAAAATAGCTACATCCTGCTCTGAGTAAAAAAATAAATTGTCTTGTGCTTAAAACTAAATGATGAGATTGTGTTTAGCAGACTGACATAGGAAAGCAGTCTGTTGGGGGAAAGCCAACAATTACCATAAGGCTGTAATCAGCCCACTTGGCAGTGTCCACTGAAACTATAAACTCCTTTCAAAAAGTCCAGGTACCTGTGGTGCTGAGTTTTCTAAGTGCCAAAGTTACATTTGCCTTAGGTGATAACATGGTGCAAGAGGCATGTATGATCCAAATTGTTTTTAAAAGAATAAAACAAACAAGCATAGACTCCAGCTTGGACTCAGCTGTTTTAGAGTGGAAAAAAATATGTGTTTGCAAGTTGAATTTATAAACTTGACATCTGATTCTGTGAGTCTTACCTCACGTAACTAAAAACACCAGTTTTTAATTTTTTAATAATGCAAGTATTTGCAAGTTAACTATCCTAGAGATTTTGTGTTACAGCTAAAACTCCTCCAGTATTTCAAAGCATCAGGTGAGGGATAGAATGTGGAGTCACAAACCTCCCAGCTCTTTGTTCAGCTTACAGTGTGGTGTCATTGTTTTAGCTTTTAACAAGAGCTGCAGTAATAACTGGCCTATTTTTTTTTTTTCTCATAGGTCACAAAAAGTAAGATAAAATGAAATAAGTGGTTTGTCTCTTCCAATGCTTTTTCTCTTCTAATGGCTAGAAAACCTACAATTTTTTCCTTTCCAATTTTTCTTTGTTGTATTTTCCCCCTTGATTCAGTTTATGTTGTAGTATGTGTAGTGTTGTGGTTCATATTTTCCCCCTTTTTTCATCTCTGTTTGAAGAGCACACAGCTGAGAAACAGTCTGTAACAGACAGTTGGGTACTTCTGTGTGCCGTGAATGTGCCTTCAGTGAAAAAGCTTAGGATCCTCTGCTCAGGATCCAGTAATATTAAATGCAGGCAAATTTCTGGCTCCCACATGCACATTTCTGCATACCATAAATCCTGAGGGCCAAGCGAGAGCACAAGGTGCAAATTTTCTGGTCTGATTTTGCATACTCAGGATGGATGCAGAAGTTGTTTCACAGGCCCTTCCACCAGGGTTTATGGAGAATGCAGCTGAATGGAACTGAGTTTGTGTTTTGCACAGATTTGACAGTTAAAATTAATTTACTTCTGAATTGGGTCTCTAACAAAATAGTGTTTGCGGAAAAGTTTAATGATATTTCATAACTGCTTTTGATAGTTCTAAAAATAATTATCATTATAATTTAAAATGAAATAATCAGTTGTCTTGGTTTTATTCATTGTTAGTTACCATTATTCTTACTACTTTTTTGGTGAGTAATTCTAGTTCATGTAATAAAAGAATAGAGATTTAAATGAAATATTGTGCTTAACTTTAAGAAGCTCTTTAAAAAATTACATTCTGTCACAGCAGATTTCTTTTCCAGTAGGCTTTCTGATTACAAGAGAAGAGATTTTCTATTAAGAAAACAGCTCATCAGGAAATCCAACAGCTGTATCTCTTAACTTCATGGTACATGGAGTATTTGTTAAAGCTTCATCTCTCAGAGTCCTGCAAACAGCATTTCCATTTTTCACTCAGAATTTTGTTTATACTAAGAGCTATGGAGAGAAGTGTGAAGACAGTGCCTTACAGCATTAAAATCCCAAAACACAGCAAAAACTGCATTTGTCTTTTGTATTTGAAATATCTTTGCTTCCCTAAAACAGTCTTGAGATGTCTAGAAGAGTAGCATTGATGGTATGGTTGTGAAGTGTGTGGACACAGGAATAGAGATGTAGTCAAAAGCCCTTGTGCCTACAGATGGGTATCTTGGCCCATTCACTGTCATTTCTGACACCAGTGTTGTAGCAGCAATCCAGTGTGACTGAAAGAATCACTGCCCATTCTCCTGTGTTTGTTCTTTAGTGCTTCTCTTGCAGTGCTATTTCAATTTTTGTGTGTGAAGGAGTAGCTTTTAGCCCTGTGAGATATTTAAGGGTTCAGAAGGAAATACACTTTAAAATATGACAGATGAATAGGGTCCTACCTTTCTTCCTTGTGCAAATCTGGACTAAGTTCTGTGAATTCTTTTGTTCAAAGGTTTATGATAAGACCAGATCATCTATGTTCAGAGCCTTGAACTTTCCCATGAAAATTAAGAAACTTCTCAGTTCATTTGAGATTGTATCTTTCTGTCATACTTTGAATGTGAGGGAAAGTGGGTTTGATTTCTTACTGGTTTTTAATTACTGTCCTTTCTTAATACTGTGCAGCATTCAGCCTAACTGGACAAAAGTCAATACAGATTCAACTATAAACCATAAAAGAAAAAGGAGATTGGTGGTAATCACAGTTTAAGATATCTGGAGCACCTCAGGCTATTAAGGTCTAGTCAGTTGACATTTAGCTCTGTCCTGACAGTATTATGTTGTGCTATTCCTCAGCTTGAGTAGAAGCAGAATTGAACCCAAATGATCTACTGCTTAAGAGTATAATCACCCCTTTGTTAATGGGAAGTCTTGGCCAAGATTTTGGAGTTTATGTAAGATCATTATATAAGGTTATTAAATTGCATCCCACATGGCACTGTGAAGGTAGATCATCCTTAATTAAATACGAGTGCTAAACTAAAGTAAGTCATAGAGGGATGTGCTCAGTAAAGCAAGTACTTTAAAGGTTTAAGTAAATCTGCGGTGTTTCACTCTCTTCCCTTTCCTGTGTATTTAATATTTTAAAATAGAATAAAATCTGATAACCTTTTCTCTTCATAAGGGACAGTCAGATTAACAGTCTCTTTATAAAGCCAGGAGTTCTATTGTCCTTATGTATTTTCCATCAAAGTTGAAAGTAGTGTATGTTTGGCAGACAAATGGTCAAATTTTTCCAAACTTCATTTTCCTTTTTCATGGGGTCCTTTTGGACCCCATGAAAAATTTGAAAGCAAAGCCTTGTAGAATTAAAAATCCACGTGTCAATACATCTTCCATCATAGATTGATATTTGCAATATGATCTTTGATGTAATTTTTATATTGATTCTTTTGTCTTTCAGAAAATGTTCAGAAGTGTATTGGTAATGGAAAAACTAACCTGCTGGAAAACCCTTGATAAAAGGGTTGTTCTCCTAAAATACTCACAAAAAGACCCAGAAATGTTTTGCAAACATTTAAGATCTGAGTTTCAGTCTTAAAACTGAGTTCAATGTTTCTTGATGTTGAGAGTGGACCTCCTGTGTTACAGCTTGTTCTTCTTGCCTCTGGTGTCCTGTCACTGGGCACCACTGAAAACACCCTGGCTCCATCTTCTTTGTTCACTCACTTCAGCTATTTTTACATATTGATAAGATCCTTCTGAACCTTCTCTTCTCCAGGTGGAACCATGTCAGGTTTCTCAGCCTTTCCTCACAGAAGAGTAGCTCCAGTTCTTTAATCATTTTAGAGGCCCCTTGCTGGAATCTCCAGTATACCCAGGGGTCTTACAATGAAGATCCCAGAACTGCATATAGTGCTCCAGGCGTGGCCAGTAGTGCCACAAACAACATATTTAAAAAGAGACTGCAATTGAGGAATATTTTGGGGAGGCTGCTTAAGAAATGCAATTATATTTACATTTCAGGATGACTTCAGAGTGAAGGAGAGAACTGTTCTCAAGGTCAATGCAGGTTAAACATTATGTGAAAGAAGACTGGCCCTTTTAATGGACAGCCTTGCTGAACGTGTTGTTTTCTTCCTCTGCTCTTGTGTGACTTATTTCATCTTCCTACCTGCAGATATTGCAGCTCAGCAGGAGCTCAAAGGCAGATGGAAACTACCAGTGTGCACTGTACTTGAACTTCTGAAATAAAGGACAAGATCTTCCTCAAACTTAGACTTGCACAAAGCAAAATTTGTAACTGTGCAAGAGAGGAAAGAATTAGTGATTTACAGCAATCTGACTTTCCTACTCCTTTTTATTTACTTACTTTATTTTGTTCTTCTGAAAATCTGTAAGAAAATATACTTTCTGCTGGATTTTACCTTCAAGAAATTATATTACTTTTACATAATGATAGCCACAACAGAAGTAATTACAACTTTTGTAAACTGTTAGTCCTTGCTAGGATATTTTTTTGAGATTTTTATTCTCATATGTGGAATGTCATTTCTGTACAGGTAAGAAACCCAAGGCTTGCCAAAGTCTGCTTACCAATGATTTCTAGTGGACTTATTCTAGCTTTCTTTCATTAGTTTCGAGATTGCTGCTTTAGGCAGCAATTAGAGTTGCTGCTTTAGGCAATATTTAACTCAAGGATGTATTTCTCTTGTCAGGTCACCCAACAGTTCACTAGTCTGGCTGTCAGCTTCACTCCTTCCTTCAGAATATTATTACCATTCATATTCCATCTTGTATGATGGATACATTTAATTACTAGACAATCTGCAGTGTCCTTACTCCTGGCTACAGCTTTTTTGCAAGGAATTCCTTCATATATTTGAGGCAATTAAAAGTGATAGTTCTGTACTGTTAACAAAAAATGGAAATTGTGTCCCTTTAAAGGGTAGCTAGATTAATAAAAGCCCTCAAAATCACTAGCAAGCAAGCCTAATGGTCTCAGCTAATTCTGATAAATGAGCCTAGTCTCAGTTTCTGTATTGGCTTTTTATTTATTATTCTTGGTTTTCAGATATTAAAGTAGGAGCAACAGTAAAGAATTGAGCTTGAATAGGGTCACTACTTCGGTAATGTAGATAGATTCCATAGATTTAGATGTAGTTTCCAAATGGGAAGGGATGCCTGGAAACATTCATACTAAATTCACATTTTTCTTTCCGTAAGGTGTTGCAAAGTAATCCAGTTAAAGAGAGCTTTAGGAAATTTCAAAGGATATTTCCTACAATGATGTTTATGAACACCACATTTTGTGAAATTAGCCTGGACTAAACTAGTTTACGCTTATCTACTTCATAGTCAAGTAAAATGGGGAATCTCCCACTTTACATTCTTCTACATAACAGACAGGATTGAGACCCTCCGTGCCAGTCTGTGTATATTACAGACATCTGTTTTGTTGGTGCTGGTTTCCAAATTTTGTTAGACAAGGCCTTCAGCTGGGAAGCACTTTCAGCATGGATGTCAACAAGAACTGAGATTACCAATTCCTTCATAATGGGTGCTCAGCATCTGCCAGGATCTGTCCCTCAAGCAGGTATTTCAGAAGAACCAGAGCTGCCATCTAGACAAATATATCTCCTATGGAATTATTAAGGGTGGCTAGACAAGACTCATATCTCCTTTGCCTTTCTAACTCACATAATGAATGTCTGACCCACTTTTCTAGTGAGAGGATCTCCATCTAATAAGTGCTTCCTACTAGGGGTCTGGACTAATTTCCATGAAATAGTCTCATTTTTTCTCTTTAAAGACATTTATTCCTATTTTAACTGGCATTTTAAACCGATTTGGAATTATGCAGTTAAAAAATAAACCTAAGTAAGATGGAAATTCTGCTGCTGACAGATTTTAGTAGCCTAATTTTTTTTCTCTTTTGGTTTGGAACTACAGGCTTCACTTATTCTTGCAGATAAAATGGTCTGGGAGAGTCCTGAGGTTGACTGGCAACACACAGTCCCAGTCCACTAAAGACCATACCTAAAAAACAGGGTTTCTGCACCTGCCACAGGCCATTGGCTGAGACTGGACTTTGGCACTGGCTAAATCTCTGCCAGGAAGTTAACACTTGCTAAAAATTTACTGTACAGGCTGACTGTAGCCCATTAGACCCTGGACCTGCTTAGTTTACTTAGTAGTATAGACTCTGTCAGTGTGTTTAATTTGGATAAGGGTGTTTTGTTATTGTTTTTGCATGTTGAATATTAAAGTTCTTATTATTCCACAATGAATAAAGTACAGAGGTTTTGCAAGGCGACTTTGGCACCTTTAAAATGTCACCATCTATCAACCTGCCTTACTTCAGGTGGTGTTTTAATCTCAGACCCATTGTGACCTTTCATGTGCTTCTCTGTTTATGGGGTTTTGCCTGGACTTCTGAGTCAATGCATCTTTGTGTAAATACCTAATTGCAAATTTGTCATAAGAAAACCAAAAGCAGCCCAAACCCTTTCAGGGGAGATTTCAAAGGCTCCAAATTCCTAATATTTGTAAATCATAGCATAAGCTGGACTCAGGCATTCTCAGCACTCTTTATTTTTTTTCTTTTCTCCACAGCAACAGTCAAGCTGTGCTCTGGTGACAGAAAATCTGTCATGACATTATGAATCTTCCTCCAGCCAGTGTTCCACAGACATCAAGCTGAACAGCATTGTGGCACAGGCAGGTGGGAAACGGGTATGAGGGGTGAGGGAGAGCCAAGATGCTGATGCTCTGAAGCAATCCATCTCTTAAACAGCCTCAGAGGAGGCATCAAGCTGCTTTATGCCAGTGGAAGTGATTCTGCCACTGCTTTCTCTCCCTCCAGTCTCCTCAAGAGCAGCTGTCCCCGAATACACTCTTGTGTGCTGTGCGAGGACAGAATCAAGATAATTTTCTAAAGTTAACTAGATTTAGTCTGCTTTCTCCTTCTGAGGAGCTACTGTTGGTATCTTTTGCACCACTGAATTAGAATGAGCCTTGTGTAATCCCAAATCCCCTCTGAGCATGTATTTATTTTTCAATTTAGAAGAACGGCAGTTCTGATTTTTTTCACTGTAATTTTCTTTACAGAAATGTTTGCTTGAAATAGGACTATTTTCTGCAGTTAGATTGATCAGGGGTTTGCATTTTAGCAGTACTACACACAAAGGAATCTGCATTTCATTTGTGAATCTTCAGAAAAAATAATTTAAAATTGCTAATCTATTATGTTTACAATCTACTCATTCTCTAACCTGCTTGTGTTATCACAGATGGGGAAAAATATCAGTAAACACATAAGCCTCCATCTGTTCCTCAAAATGAAATGAACTTTCAAAGTTTAAATTGTTAGGAATAAAATCTTGATACTAGGAAAACTTGGCACAGAGAGCTCAGGGCTGGTTTTGATGTTAATGAGGTGTTGTGGTTTAGGATTCTACCACTGGCTTATGATGAAAGTTAACAGAATCAGCTGCAGAAGAAGCTGTTGCTCCACTCTTCGCATTAGCCTTCTATTTTTATTATTTTATTATGGGGAGAAACAAGTTTTCCTCATACCTTTGAAAATAGAAACATCAGTTTGCATGGACTTAGTTTACAGTGTTAAAAAGTTTTTCAAAGCAGAGTTCTTGGTTCGAAACTAATTTAAAATTATTTATATATGCTGAACATCCGTGTTCATGCTACCACCATGATTTCATGGTAGACTGGCAGCGTTTTAGTGATTACCGCTTTGCACCACTTGCCAAAATAAATGCAGTGTGTAGCTTACAGCTTTCTCCCAGAGAAGGACATGATTTTAGTGTACTTTACATGTCCCAGAAAGCAATGGCCTGCATCAAATCTACTTCGTGGCAAATCTCCTGTGGAAACTCCTTTCTGCTGTGGGAGCTGGTGGCTTACTGTCCTTGCCCCTATTCCAAGGCTGTGCAAGAGCTTGTTCTCCCACAGAAATTTGGAGGTAGGTGGCAAGAGGCTGAGAAAAAAAAGGAAAAAGACAAAAGGTACGTGGATTAAGGGATTTCTTAGCTGCTTTTGATGAGGGGAGGTGAGATATATTTGATTAATTCAGAAGATGACTCCATAGTGACTGAGGCAGGTTTTCATGAGATTCAAAAAGTTAACTATAAGCTTCCTTTAGTTGTTTTTACATTCAATTTTTGTTTTCTGTAAATGTTATTTCTAAAGTCCTTCTGGTTTGCCAGTAACGTCTTGTTTTCCTGCATTCACATCTTACTCTCTAGAAGCAGATGCAGGAAAAATTATAGACTAGTAATTAGGAGCAGTTAGCATATCTGTGAGCCCACCTACCTTTATACCTTGTGGCAAAGAAATGTGTCCTCCTCTTTTGAAAAAGCAGCATTTCACATCTGCTTCACAGGGAGTTGCAAGAAGTGGTCAAAGCTGCCTTTACTTACCAGCTCTGGAGCTTTGGGATAAGCTGTGTATGGAATCACATATGAGGTAAATTTATGGTCTGGCTCAAGGAGAGAGCAGACTTCCAGGAATTATTAGGCTAACACTGACAATCTGGCCCAGTGTCACAGAAGGGTACAAGCCCAGAGGTTGGCAAGTCACGCTGTGTTGCCCTAGGAGAGTTGTGTAAACAAGCATGCACAGAGCCACCTGTCTCCAGCCTGCCCTGAGGACCTAAACTTCCATAAATTTCCAGCAAAATCACTTCCCTGTCTTAATTGTAAAGGAGAAAGAGCTTATTAAATTTCATACTTATTAAGAAGACATGCTTCCCTGCTCTGATTTTTTTTTTCAATTTAGAGATCATCCTTTTCTTTTGCTTTAAAGGGAAAAGAAATGCTTAACTTGGATAGTATTTTATAAGCACTGTTAACTTACAGAAGTATGAAAAAAAACAACTTGACAAGCTATTTATTTTTAGTGTGTATTCTGATTATTTTTCCACATGCTGAGAATTTAATTCGTTTATTTTAAGTATCTCAGGGAACCTTGAGAGGCCCATTTCTGAGGACTCAGTCCACACTCACCCCATGGTGCATTCCATCGACAACAGGAGTGCCTGCCAGCTTTCTCTCATGGGCTCAGCACTGAGGATATGTGGATTTAAAGACAAGGTGATTTAGGACTGATTTTCATCAATATCTTGTTCAGTAGCTTGTGTGACAAGCCAGATAATGGATTTTATCCAGCTTTAAATACTACCCATCCAAGAACTGATACTACTTTCCTAAGAAAGCACCAGTACTGCCCATTGCACTCTGAGAATCAGATGATACTGTCCCATAGTTGCACAAAGCACGAGTTCCTAAGCCTTCTCTCCCTCAGAATAAATTATTCTCCAGGAAAGAGATGAAATGTTTTCATCTTTGACCTCTGCAATAGCAAGTGGTAAAAATGTAAGGGTGTTCTGTGATATTTTAAAGTATAAAAAGGCTCAGATTGGAACATCTTTCCCCATTAAATATTTTTAAGAATATCACCTTCTATTTCAGTAAAATAGAGTACAGTAGCCTGCACTTCTGTATTCTGCACTAGAGTAAAAAAAAATCCTGATGCACTATTCCATATTTGTTTTTTCACAGATGTGATGTTTTGAAAAAGTAAAACAGAGAATTGAGTACATTTGTTTCAGATGTGTTGTCCTATGTGTTCAGGGAGGAAAAGAAGAATTAAAAACAAAATTAAAAGCCAAAATACATTTCTCAAAATCAGTGCTTTTGTTTCAAAGATAAAGATTTTCTTTTCTTGCCAGAAGCTTTAACAAAATCCTGGAGCCTGGGTGACTTTTTTTGCAGCAGTCCACCTCTAGTCTGATCCTAGTATAAAAGTTCTGCTGCAGACAGGCATGGGAAGAAAGATATGGGCTTTGTTTTTGACATACTTATGAACATGTGGCTATAATTTATTGCATTAAATTATTTTTTTTCCCATCCTTTCTTTGCTTCTCTGTCTTTCAAACTTTCTACCACAGTTAAATAAAATAAAGCAGCCATGACTGTAGCCCCCAGAAAATATCTTGTATAGACTCATGCAAAGTCTTGGCACAATTTTTTGATAGCAAACTAACATTGAATATATTATTCTTCTCAATGTACTAAAGAGGTGGGAAGTGCAAAAAAAAAAAAAGGATGTTTTTTGTTTTGTTTTTTTTTCATTTAGAGCATACTGTCTATTAGGTGGATAACACTGAACCCCATAGAGAACAAATATTAATGCAATTTAAAATTGTTCTTAGAACTGTCTCTGCCATTTCATATTCATGGCACAAGTGACAGAAATATTTTCTTGTAGGCCCAAGTAAACTGTGAAACTCTTGCGAGAAAAATGTTCTCTTTAATAAAGAAAAATATTTGTGTAGCAACGTCATCAGGAGGAAGTTTCAGAGTAACTCACAGCAGTCATAGACAAGTTATAAGAACTGAGGAGAGAGGTTTCTTGCCAAGAGCAACTCTTGTTTACTGCCAACATGGCAAATACCCTATCTTCCCTGGAATCTCTCGTGTGTGGGAAACTCTCTTCCACAAATCTTCAGCAGTTTTAATGGTTATATTTTTGGGTAAAGGCCTTTCAGCTCACTCACTTCAATCGATTTACAAGTGAAACTAAGTGGTCATCTTCGCTTATCCCCTGGAAGCCTTTCCATGTCCCCCAGACTGCCATACTGCTAAAGTCTCTTGCATGGTAGATGTCAGATCCCATCTGAGCCTTCTGCACACAGTAAAAGGAGACAGATTATCGGGCACCAGAGTGTCCCACAGTTTTCAAATTCACTGAGCACCTTATGAAAAGAAGAGGGGATAAAAATATATGACTCCTGCTCTTGGTAGGATACAAAGGAGGAAGCAAAATAAAATCAGCAGAAAAGCCAACCTCCCTGTGCTAGTGCCTGAAGAGTTTTTTTGAAGAATGTAATTTACAAGTGTTTGCAAGAAAACAACTAGTTGCATGTCTGCTCAGGAAGCTGGAGTAATGCATTGCTAAATAAGGTTGGGGAGGTGAAATAGCAGGCTCACTCCTCTAACCTTGCCAAACTGAGCTCAAAACTATAAAGTCACAGCTCTAAGTACTAAATGGGAAACTCTCTGGAGAAAGTGTAATTGAGGAAATTATGGACTGTCATGTTAGAAGACTTACTGCAAATTTTGCAAGCCTTAGGCTACCCAAGTCATTGAAACTATGTCTCGTAAGGAAGCACATTCTTCTCTCCTCTATTGAAATGGAGCTTTGCAGAAGGCAAAGACATGGGGTGATTCAGTCCAGAACCATAGGTACATGACTGGTACTTGTCTGTTGACTACCTTAATTAGGCAGTCTTCCTGAAAGGAGTGCCTAAGGTCTATATCTGGTCAGTGAAGAGAGGAAGCTCTATAGAAAGTCTTCACAGGGATGTGTCATCTGCTTCTGCTGTAAGGGGACAAGTGTTTCCTGTTGGGAACTTCAGAAGCACTTTATTTTTTTTCACTCAGGGAGACTAGTGTTTCTGTCACTATTTGTACTCAGAAACAAGTTCAGAGCTTAAACTAGTTGGGCAATGTAATGAGCATACCTGTTAAAATAAAACAGCCATCTTAACAGTCCTGTTAATCTCTATTCTTTTTCAATCTGAGCAAAGCTTATTAATAAGTCTTGCTTTGTCCCTGTAAATTGAGCAATTTACTATCCGGATGATTATCAATGCCAATAGATGTACTAAGTCTGACTCGGATGGAGTTAATTTTCTTCATAGGAATCCTTATGGTGCTATGCTTTGGATTTTTGACCAAAACAGTGTTGATAACACATGAATGTTATAGCTGCTGCTGAGCAATCACTGCACAGCATCAAGGATTTCTCTGTTTCTCACATTGCCTTGTCAGTGGCCTGGCTGGGGGTGCATAAGAAGCTGTGAGGGGACACAGCTGGGACAGCTGACCACAACTGACCAAAGGGATATTCCATACCATATGACATGGTGGAGCAATAAGAGCTGCAGAAGAAAAAGGAAGGATGGAGGTTGAGAGTTGTAGCATCTGTTTTCCCAAGTCACTGTAACATGTGATGGACCATGGCTTTCCAGAACATGGCTGAACTGATGGGAAAGTGTTTTGCTTTACTTGTGCACACAGCTTTGCCTTATCAATTAATCTCTTTATCTCAAAGACTTTTGTCGCTTTCATTTCTCTAATTCTCCTCTCCATTCTGCTGGTGAGGAGTGAGTAAGCATCTGCTTGGGGTTGAGCTACCTACAAGGATTATCCCATAACAATAGAGAAGTCCTCCAAATAGTTGTTATCTTTAAGAAAGATATATTAGAGAAAAACAAACCAAAAAAGTTTTTAATAAGATGTACCAAATAATTTGTCTAATTTTTTGCTCTTAACAAGTTTCTATTAGGCAAGATACTATTTCCTCAAACAAAGGTGTGAATATTTGCCTATGATGTTGTGCGAGCAGAAGACTTAATGCCTATTCTGATTTTAACATGGGGTAGAACAGAAGAAAACAAACACCACAAGATTCACAAAAGATATTTTCAGAATTCTAATGATTTATTTGGATATACGAACTATTGAACTAAGTCTTTGAACACTAAAAAGGTAATTTTTTAGACTAAAATCTGCACATACTCCTCCCATTTCTGTGAATGGTGAAGAAGTTGAGGAAATAAGCTGTTAGTGATGTAAGAGCTATCATCAGTCACACACAGGTGGAAAAACTGAAGAAAATTCTAATCTTGATAGAACATTGCCTTGCCCATTAATGAATCCAGCAACATTAGACAGGTATCTCTTGAGAAATTCATGTTACTCAAATACAAACACCTGTGGAACTAGGGAAAGCATGTAATTACGTTAGGTCCGGAGAACCCATTACTGTTGTTGATTAGGATTTTCTATTACAGAGAACTACCCTAGAGAATTAATTACCTAGAATCCCCTATATATGAGAGAATAATAAAGTTAGTTATTTTTTAAAAAGTTATTATTATTTTTGTAATTTTTTAGTGTAGACAACTGAGGCAAGAACAATAACCTGTACTCTTCTTGGACAGTTCTGATTTATGAAACAAATTTGGCATCACAACCAGTTACTTCATTTTAAGTGGGACTCTGCAACATTTCATATTGCATTTTTCAAAGTTTTGTCCCATCTTTCCTCTAAAGGAGTTTCCACTACAGAATCATAGAAATTAAAGCTGTAAAATACTTATTACATCAACTTTTCTTTCTTTTTAATTTAGCAAACATGAATGATGTAACTATTCCTTTGATCACTTATTTGACTGAATCTTGAAAACTTGCTAATAGGATTTATCCATGCTCTGTCTAATCTACTTTGCAAAAAAAAAATCCCAACCTCAAGCCCTGAAAAACCCTGAAAGATAGTAAAAACAATTACTAGAGCAGCTGGAGGTACATCTTATATTTTAAATCAATAATTACTCTAGTTTAGGTTTAATGTGCGTAAGTTGTTTACATATATAACGATATTGCCTTCTAAGGTCTGGAGGCACTCCAAGCGTCACAAGAGCTTCAAAATAGAGTATCATTGTCAAATTTAGTATTTCTTGAGTTGCAGCATGCTTAAAAAATGAAATCAGTTGTCATTAAGTTTTAGAAATTAGACTGATATTTTATTGAATACTATTGCTATTATATAAATACTATTGATAGTATATGAACATTTTTCATATTCTAGTATGCAAGGCAAAAGCCAACCCTAGCTGTACATGCACAGTGATGGCCTTTATTTTCATTCAGGAAAGAGATGTTGTATTCAGGGTGGATAATTCCACGAAAACATCATCTCTGGGGTTGTTAAAAATAAGCAGAATGCTAGGAATTAGTAAGAAAACTCAAGAGCAAACACAAAATATGGTGCACCCATGTCTCAACCACAAAAGCAGATCTAGTCACATATCTCAGACAGGAAATAGTAACATAGGAAAGGTACATAAATCAACCAAGGTAGGTAAGTAAATAGGACAGATAAGGATAAATCATGGTCTGGGTCAGTTTCTGTATCACAGAGATTAAAATAGACAAGACTGTGGAAGAAAAAACAGCTGAAGGGAGATATGAGAGAGCTCTGTAAAATCTTGACCATCCTGGGAACGATTAGTCACTGTTCTTCACATAAGAACAAGGAAGTATCAAATGAAATGATTTTCTAGTACGTTAACACAAATAACAGGGAGTAAGTAATACTTCATGGAGTGCACAGGCCCATTGTAGAATTTATTGCTAGAGGGAACCTTGGATGCTGAAAGTTTAAACGAGTTCAAGAAGCTGCTTCAGAAAATGGTTTGACAAATTAAGGAAAGAAAATCCCACCAAGGTCTATAAACCACTCAGAAATGAACTCTGGGCCAGGAAATCCCTAAGGTGCAGATTGACAGTTGTGAGGTGTTTTACTGTGGGTAGTTTGAGGAGGTGCATATCTACTTGTTTTATCCTATCTTGTGGTTATCTGATAGAGGTCACTTCCTGAAATAGGATACTGAGGTAAATGAATCTCTGGCCTGTAACACTATAGCTGATATTGTGCTCTTGTCCCAGAGCAGAGACAAAAGTGACAAAACACTCTCTCTTTGCTTCCTGTTTAATACACTTCCACCTATTTCTCAATATGGATTGAACGTATTGCAAAGTAACTTTGTAAAACATGAGTTTTGGCTCATCCTTGCTCCAAATATACTCTGCCTTCAGGTGAAACTGGAAGTAACAGCCAAGGCAGGTCCACCCTGCTACTGCCTCCAGGATGTGGCAGTATCTTGGAAAAAAAACTGTCCCATTTGGTACTTAGTGCATATATGCTGGTATGTATTTTTAAATATACTGAAGCAAACAGCCTCAGATTTTAGACTGGGGCTAGATGGCTGATTGAAGTGAAAATAACACAGATACACAGAGGAATGGTCACTCCAGAAAAACTGAACTGTTAATATGATGCACAGGCTCTGAACAGTACTGCACGTCATTTACCTTATATTTCAATACTGTGTTCATGGAAAAAAAAAGAAATAAAGATCTGATGCATCTCAAGACACTGAGAATTTAAAGCTATTTCTGAAATTGACTTTAAATCTTTGACTTTACAAGTGAACTCTTTGTTGAGGAAAGGACAAGCAGCCCCTAAGATTATGCCACTCCATTTAAAAGATCAAGTGGAATTGAAGGCTCACATTTTCAGATTCACAGAATTTATATTACTAATATAATAGGACACCACAAATTCACATTTATTACCATCTCCCTTTTTTTCTCCTGAATGCAGAGAGCTACACTATCAAAAGTACAAGCAGAAAAAAATATTTTGAATGCAAGCTATAAAATATTCATTATTGAGTCTCTCACTCACAACTACAAGTTTTACAGCTAAAATTTCCTCATTTAGTTATGGCTTAAGTAGGATAAATATAGCTTGAATCTACTATTCTTTCCTCTTCCCCATCACAACATGTCCAACCAAATCAGGGAATATTTAAATCAAATTTTAAAGTGA
Source organism: Rhabdornis inornatus (assembly GCA_013397075.1). Classification (NCBI taxonomy): domain Eukaryota; kingdom Metazoa; phylum Chordata; class Aves; order Passeriformes; family Rhabdornithidae; genus Rhabdornis; species Rhabdornis inornatus. The sequence goes on from VWZS01004875.1 coordinate 1,682,352, forward strand.
AAAATTAAATTGTGTCTCCTCTCCCAGAACTTAACACGTTCCCGGTGCTTTCCATTCTCATAATGTACCTGTGGTTGATATGGAAGCAAATATACTACAGGACATACCATGAACAGCTGCAGCAACAGCACCAACAAAAGCAACATGTGTTGTTGGGCCTTTGGTTTCCAGGTGCTTGAGACACAGCTGATGTTCCTTCATTTTGTGACTGCTGCCTCTTTCTCATTTCAGCTACTTCAGTGCCCAAGTGGCTATAAGAACACAGACATAAGAGATGTACAGAATTACTACAGACCATCATAAATTACATTCACATTTCTACAGCAATGTCTGATGCAACTGGTTCTCACAGCTTGTGGTAACAGAAGCATGTGACCATCAACTGAGCCAGCCAAGAAATAGTTCCATTGTGTCAAAAGCAGTTTCCAGAAATCTCAGTGACACGCTTACACCCCTGTGCTGCTGAATCATGCCCATTCTCACTGCTTTGGCTGGACTCAAAGAGCTGTTTATTATCAGTGTTTTTAACAGCAAGCCATACAGCTTCTGGAGCACTTGGGAGAGACTGCTTTGTTCTTTACCATAGGACTATCACAGCTGTTTCCATTGTACTAAATATATGGATAAAAATACAGCAGGATGATTATTCACCTTAAACATGAGTTGGAAAGTGATTTTTTTTTTTTTTTTTTACTTTTTGACTTCTTTAGTCTATGCTGGACCAATGACATTGATGCAAATGATGATATATCAAGGGCAACCATCTGGTAAGGGCCAAGATTTTTATATGCCATAACTGAGAGGCTTGTTACTTAAGAGTTATTCTTCATAAATAAAATGAATAACAAATATGTATTTATCAAATACTTTTCCACCTTTGAAACTATTTTCTGGTCACAGATCTTTGCTCATTGCCAGTTTCTCCTAGGTTTTATTAGGCCAAGATTTTTTTCCTCCTAGTGACTTAAAATATGCAGCTGGAAGTAGTATACCATGCATTATGTAATCTTCAAAAGAAGTTAAATATTTACTTGTAAGTTACATTATTTAGGAAGGTTTAGATGCCAGGGTCCTTCTAAAGGTTCAAATCTTTGTACAACAACTATAGGTTTCCCAGAGTAATGGCTAGTACAAAAATATAAATTAGAGTAAAATTTAGTACTTTTACCTTTGAAAAAGTACTATCAGATTACTGTGGGGAGGAGTTTGGTTTAAAACAGAAGTGGATAGAGATGGCCTGGTGAGCAGTATGCACTGTGCTCCACACTCCCAGGGCATCCTGCTACAACCAAGAGTGCTGGGGAAAGGCAAAATCTGATTGATTTGCCACCTGGGTACACCATGAACAGACAAAGAAGAGACATGCCACTTCTACATGCACTCAAGCAACAGCTGTGAGAATTTTCATTTACATGGTTGCTAAAACTCCCGAAGTTTTTATTCTGCAATAGTGTCCTTCTAGACAGCTTACACACAACCACACACAACAAGGATACTAAACTTCAGAACTCACACTCATGCTCTAAAATTCAAGGTTGGTGGTTATTTTGGCTTCTTGCATAGCAACCTTTTCCAGGCATACTGTCACTGAGGAGAATCAAATAATTTCTGAAGTGTTTGGTCAAATCAAACAATGAAGAACCATTTAACTATCACAGGTAGGTGCACCTGCCTATGCTATTGATATTACTTACGGTTTATAGCTGCTCTTGAAAATTAAAATGACATGCAAACAAAACCCACACCTTTCTTTTTCATGTCAAATGCAAACCTCTGGTGTTAGCAAGGGATGCTTTGGTGTAATTAGATAACTGCCCATATTTTTTAAATAGATAGGAAGGAAGGAAAACTGTTGAAGCATAATATGTAGCTCAGAGAGTAAGTGACAGTATGAAGTCTCTTTCTACAAATTACAGTGCAGAACTTCTGCTGACTGTGCATGATGCAGTTAAATTATTTCACAGATAGATGTCATGCTATGAATTGGGGTTTTTTTCAGCATGTTTAAAGGAATTAAAGCCAGATATTTTCAAATGGAGCATTTGTTTCTTTTAAGTAAGATAGTGATTCCAGAAATGTTTGTACAACAAAAAAAACCCCCAGAATTAGTTTCAGAAACCCATAAGTTACCATATTTAGGCATTTGGTGGACTGTAATCCCATTCGTTCCACCTGTGTACCCGAAGTCAAGCATTTTTTCACCATTTTAGCTATACATATAAAAATATACTATGGCTAGAACATGTAGCACTATAAATAAAGAAAACAGGATGAAGGTTATCCATTCAAACATGATGATGTCAGTTGGTAACTTTGCTGTAGTTTCACAAAAAATTTACCACACCACAAGATGCTGCTGCTGCTAAAATAAATATCCCTCTCCATTTTCTTCTGCACAGCTCACAGTCACTCATTCCCTCACCTGAGCTGTCCCCCTTCTCTGTGTTGGCAGCAGCATTTGTACAAGTAGCTGGTGAATTTGATAAAAGAGGAGGCATGATTGAAATTTAATCTAGAGGGAAAAGAAAAATAATAGGTTTAACTTGCTTCAAGAGACTTTCTCATTTACCTTGGGAAGAGAATGAGATGTGAACACTTGGACAGAGCAGGGGAGAAAACTGAACATCAAGCAGGCAAGCAGAATGTGGGGATCATTTTCTTCCATTCCTGCTCATACTGCCAGCCAGTGATGGTGAAATGGGGGAATTATGCAGCTGCAGAAAGGTAAAATCTACAGCTGCAGTTCCCAACACACAAAATATGGCAGAGAGGGACAGTCAGAAGTGGGGTTTCACAGGGATGGTTCACACCTTCAATCCTGCCCAGCAATCTCAACCACTGAAAAGTCTCCAGCATTTATCTTTTGGTATGAGCTACCATGGCCAAGTGTTTCAGAGGTTTGCAAGTCTGTCAGGACACACAATTGTCAGGAAATATGGCTCTCCTTTGTAGAGCTTTTCAGGAGAAATGGCTTCCTCCAAGACTACTTGGAGTTAGTCTAGCCAGTCTTTAGAGCAGAGCTATGTTCTAACAGCTTTGGAGTATGGGGAGGCACATAACTCATCCCCTTTCTGGCCACGCATTCATTATTTGGTGAAGGAAGAGGGCGGTCCTTGATTGCAGGTAAAGTTATATTTATCTATTTAGGCTGTATTTGAAAAAAAAAATAAACAAACTGAGAAAAGAAAGAAAGGAATCATAGAGTCAGAACCATAGAATGGCCTGGGTTGGAAGGGACCTGAAAGATCATCTGGTTCCAATCTTCCTGCCATGAGCAGGGACACCTTCCATGAGACCAGGTTGCTCAATGCCCCATCCAACATGGCCTTGAACACTGCCAGGGATGAGACATCCACAACTTCTCTTGGCAACCTTTTCCAGTGCCTCACCACTCTCACAGTAAAGAATCATTTTCCTAAGGAAGGAAGAAAGGAAGAAAGAGGGAGCAACATCCCCAAATCCTGTATGTATATACAAGGAGATTCTGGCTCTAGCACAATAAAGCATTCATTGCAATGCCAGCAAAGTGCTGCAAAGGAATATATTTTGAAATGGGTTGTAAACACGGATATTATATAGTGGGACTATCCTTAGCTTCCCAGTATAATGGGGAAAGATCTTACTGGCACAGTGGAAAAAGCTACATTTAATCCATTTTAGATTCTTTCCTTCCCACAGCTGACATTGGTGTTCATGCTGAACCTTGCTGTGTCTCATGGTACAAAGAAAGTGATTTTGATTGGCATGTCTGCGGCTCTGCTCAGACATGAAAAGCATGAGGCTGAAACTTCAAGCAATGGAATAGCATTCTCATTGAATTAATGAAGTGTTCACCGGCTTAAGCAGTGGCTGAAGTCAAAGTCATCAGCCCTATTCTTCTGTTTGTCTTACTTTCTCTCAAAGAGCTTTAAGCAGAAGTCTATAAGAAATATGAAAAGCTCACCCTGTGATGCAAACTCACCCTATTGCATTTAATGAGGATGTAGTTGGATGAGTGGAAACTTTAGTTTCATGGTTGTTTTGGTTGGATTTCATGTTTCATGTTTTATTTGCAAATACCAGATGTCATCTACGCAAAACAGTAATTGATTCCATTAGATTATTTAGGATGCAGAAGCAGGAATATCTTAATTCTTGGCTATATTTAGAGACTGAGTAGACAGAGGGTTTATATTTGGTGCCTTGGTTCAAGGCATAAAAAAGAAATTTAGAATCTTTGATTCAGCAAGTCACTCTGATGAGATGAACAATTTTTCTGAAGTGTGAAAGTTAGTATGTAATTGTGAAGGTCTAGAATGTTGTGAACTGGTTCTGACTAGACCTTCTAGAATAATAATACAAATAGTACACACTGTCTCCAAGATCTCAGTTTGCCTTTTAGCTTTTTCACCATTTTCCTTCTTCCTGAGACCCCCTTGCTTGGCAAAAGTACCAGGTGGTGAAGGTGGGCCTTTTGTCAACGGAATGGTTTTTCTCCTTGGTACACCACATATGATCTCTCAGACCATCACGTCACAGGTATCAATTTCTTCTGATAGTTTTGCATCTGGTTCTTTGCCTCCATTTGGTGGCAAGGTTTATTAACTGTGTTATGATTTCCATTTGTACTGATAGGAAATAGGAAAAGTATTCAAGCTTGCTTGACTGACTCATTCTCTTGGGGGTGTGTTGATATTATGGCCCTTTGAGCAATCCTGTAATTGTGGAAGACTTCATTTTGCAGAACATCTGCTGACCCTACTCTGTAGCTGAGGAAAGGAACCTAAGGGTACAGCAACTGTTTATTATACCAGTTATGAGACAGTGGCTCTTATAAGCTGTAGAGCAAGAAAGTCTGTGCAACTCTGTATCTTCAGTCTTGCAGTGCTGGAAGATTATGAATACTGAAAAACCCTTAGAAATTTGGAGTAAGGTTTCCTATTAGTTCTGGAACCAATGGCACAAGGATCTATTTCTGTGTTTAGATAGTGTAATTACCCATTACCTATTAAGGTAGGCAATTCCACTGGGTTCCCAGGAGTAATTATTACAGAAATCCCCTTGTGCGCAGAGCACTGTCTTGGGAAGACTGCTCAAAAGAAATAACTGATGAAAGAATTATTTAGCTTATTACATTTGTACCTGGGAAGCCTATTGAATACAGACTACAGTCTTTTCAAATTCCACAGAGTACCTCTAGAAAATGAAAAGAAGGCAGTTTCTGAATCGTTGCACTTCCCTGACTCTCTACCTCCTGCAGGATTTGTGCTAAGTTTTAGATAGGTTTTAAAGCATTTTCCCCAGAGATTTCTAAGTTATTGGACATGGCAAAAAACACAGGCTGCATCATTTATATAATTTAATTTGATGTCTCTCTTCTGATGAAGAGATTTTTTTTTTCATTTTTCTTCCCCTGGCCTCAAAAGGCTGTCATTACAGTTCTGCAACTTTCCAAACCTTTGGCACTGTCCCATCTGGCCCTCTTTGATGTTTTGGAGCCTCCCCTTGCACATGATCTCCTTGTAATAATTTCTGTCCCCTCTTAGCATTGAGAAGGCATTCCCTGGAGAAGCTCCTGCACTATGAACCAGAGGAAAAACTCCACAGGGGATTGAGAAGAGTTTCTATCCTATCTTCTGGAACCATTATCTAATGGCTGTTTTGAAAGAGAGAGATCATGTAAGGGTGAGGATAAACATGCACCGTTTTATACAGCAAGGAAGTGGCATTTTGTCTTTTGTTGCAGGTAGGACACACAATAGCTAAGATTTTGGTACAGAACTGGTGCAGAATCAGCTAGAGCAATCTGCCCTTTTTCAAACTTTCCAATAGGCAAGAAAGATCACCTTGCAAAAGAAAGGTGCAGTCAATGACTTAAGGATTTATAGGGTGATTTACTCTGTAGGCAAGAAACTTGGCCCCTAAAATATCTTTTTTGTGATCTATCACATCAGTTCTCCCACATTGCTTTACTTCTTTTGACTTTGAAAATAAAGGGCCAAAACCTCAACCATGTAGTTTATACAAATTCATACCTTACACCAGTTTATTTCAGACCCAGATGTGACTCTATCAATCTCTTAACCATACTTGTTTTCACTGTCTTTACTGGCATTCACTTGATTCCTAACAAGGATTGTTTTTAAGTTTAGGGATTTTGAAAGCCTTTAAAACCTAAGTGTTAGGCAATAAAACCTAAGGTAGGCAATATCCATTTAAGACCCATCCAGGCTTCACTGTAAGAACCAAAATGTACGCTGAGGAAAGCTTTGTATCCTGTGGATTTAAGACTTCAAACTACCATTTTAGAATATATTCCATATATCTGGAAAATCTCAACATTTATTAGAACAGAGCTACATTAACCCTTGCTTGATTTTTTTTAATGAGTTCTTTGGGGATAATTGGATGGCCTTTACAAGATTTTGATTGGTTGCTTGGGTTGTAGTTCCCTAAAATAGTCAGTAGGAGAGTGACAAAGATAACCCTGAAATACTGTTGGGTTTTTTTTGTTTTGTTTTGGGTTTTTTTGTGGTTTTTTTTTTGTTTTTTTTTTTTTTGTTTTGTTTTGGTTTTTTTTCTTTTTTTTTTTCAAATAGTCATTCTTCATTAGTCAGTCAATTCTTAATGTATAGACCACTTTTTAACTTGAAACACTACGCAAAAACCCTCAAAGAATGCTGCAATGTGACACATCTAATGATCTGCGATGTGCTATTTGTTTTAAATCCTCCAGGTTTTTTAAGAGCAGACATTCTAGAGTAACAGAACCATGCAACACAATCTGGATACAGCTGCCAGTTAAATAATACCAATGATGCATGTGCTGCACTTGCAATGCAAAGACAGCCCTAACACATCGATTTTTCATTTGTGCTGTCTTCATTCATCTGGAGGAGTGTTTTAAAGGTACCACAAGCTAAATGAAGACAAACCACAAGATTTTATCAAATGTCTCTGAGCTACAAAGATTTCCATACACCCCTTGCAATGCTGAGTGAGCAGCAAAATCAAGACAGTAGAACCATAGGCACCCTTTTGAGTGCTGCTGACCACTTACAGCAATGGCATTCATACTACTCACTCTGCACAAGAGAGACCTCAACATGGGTACATTTTCTTTTAGTTACTAAATTCTGAAATTCATTCATTACTTCACAAATAAATTCATACAAAGTAATGGAGAAGAAATCTACCAGAAGAAGTACAATTGAGTTATCTTGAACTTTTGACATCATAGGTTTTGAATACCTGTTGGCTCAGAGAACAGGTTATTGCACCTACTGACTTTTACTTTTGGAGAACTGAGGACTTGAGTATCTACAGCAAAATATCTTGCTCTTCTATTAGTTACTGAAACTCAGCAAAAAAAATATTCAAGTGATCTACTACTGTCATACAGACATCTTTCTCCTGTCAGGTCTTTTGGCCTAGAGATATAGGACTCTTTCTAAAGCCTTTCACAGCAAACTCAGAGAAGGTCATAAAGTGGACATTCTATCCATTATAGGGATAGGATAAGAAGAAAATAAAATCTAGTGGAAAACTGGCAGAAAGGGTTCAGACATTATATGCTTTGTTTAGGGTAGAACACTCCTATGTAAATATTCATTTAAATTGAAACTGTGCAATTTGGCTGAACACTATGAAATCCCTGTCTTTTGTACAGTAATATTCTTTTTATGGCTTTACCCGACACCTTCTGTACTCATAAAGGATGTCTGAGATTTCTTTTTATTATGTTATGGTGAACTTGGTATCTGGAAGAAGCTTTGCTTAAATCTTCACATCATCAAGTATGTATGCATTTATGCTTCTGAATCAGACATTACTGTTCAGTAACAAAACAGTAAACCTGACATTAATGAATTATTGAAAAGTTTGAGATGGCTGCATGTGGTTTTTAAGAAGCTGCACTAAAATTATGATTAAGAGCACTTTACAGTCTTCAGGAACATTTTATAAAAAGAAAAACGTAAAACTCAGCAGGAAACCTTTTATTTATTTTTAACTGTATTGTTTTTATTAATATGTGTTTGAAAAACACCTAAGAACCCTTTTTACATAACATCTATATACCTATTCATTATAGCTAGCATGGCTTCCACTGACTTACACACATGAAGCCAGTACACTTTAGAAAGCTGAGAAGATAATTTCCTTACTGTGGGGAAATACAGACCTCGACATATTGCTGAAAAGAAGTGTTTTGTTAAAGTCTCTGACATTCCTCATAAAGAGGACACTAAGAAGACACTTGAGAGTCCAGAGAGCTTTATTTTATGCATTAGCATTGTAATTTCTAAATAAGTTTTCCTGTGCTCAAAGCCTTTTCTCTGTATAAAAAGCCAGCTCTCATCTGGGGGTTATGTGAACTGCAAAGATTCTGCACAAATTTCAGCAGAAATTTAAGAAAAAAATCATAGCACAAGAATCTGTAGTCAGCATAGGCTAAACAGATTTGCAGGTGTGATCTAAGTGTCAAACAAGCTTTATTGTTGGTGAACTACTTTTTCTGCAGATAAGACCATTGTGGAAAATTTTCATCTGCAGAAATGGCAGCTTTTAATCAAAAAAGTACACATAAATTTTATTTATGGTGCACATGCTGCTAAGGGCTGAAAGACAAAGGAAAGGATTAGGAAATTTGTTTTAATGTGAGAAGAGCTTTTCTGAAACCACATTGGAGATGGTTATAGTCTCTGAAATGACTGAATCCACATTTTCACTGTAAGGTGAAGACTTGCATCCTCTACTTCAAAGGCCCTTTATTTTTTCAATTTCCTTTTCAAAATGAAAGTCTCAAATTTGAACAGAAGGAGCTTCAAAAAAGCTTCCTAACTATAGGCTTTTTGAAATAACTCAATATTTGGAAGCCGTGCTGATTTTAGTTACACTGACTGACTTCTGAGATATCTTCTGACATGATCTCTGTGTGTTTCAGCCCTCCTTTCCTCAGCCACCCTCAAAAGGAAAAAAATAAAACACAATAATAAGTATATAAAAAAGAGATTAGTATGGTGTAGAGAAGGTATTTGGTTAATGTGATATAACAGACGGAGAACAGAAGGTGGCATGAAGTAGAAACAGCCTTAAAGCCTTTCTGATGGCTTGGAACAGTGGGAGAAGGTGAATGCAAGCACTACATTCAGATAAGCTGCTTCCAGAATGAAAGGCAGGGGTAGGGCTTGTCTAGGTGCCCTGTTCTACTCACATTACAGTTTCTATGAACTTCATGACCATAGAAAAAAAAAATATTTGCCCTTGGCAGAGAGTGCTCAGACTGGTGCATACCCACCTGTAATGAATCTCCACTTCTCTCCCACAAGCTGTGCTACTTCTGTTGAACTCATAGCAAGCTCCTGGTACTTGTGCTTTTATAGGCAGTGCTGATGCTTGCTGGTCTGAGGAAGTGAGAGGAGACCAGTTCTACTCTCTGCAAGGGATGTGCTCTTTTCCACCATGCTGGCATATGCTATTAGAACCACCTATGATTACCATACTTGGAGAATGGTTTTTTTGTCTGAAATCCTGTATTTCTGCTGTCTGAATCTTTCACTGTACTTGCTTCTTCTGTTTTGTTTACCTGCATGTTGCATATAGCAACACTCATTTTTCCATCTGCTAATACTCAGCATCATGTCCTTCCTTCATGGTCTATCACATGTGAGTGTTTCCCACTTATAAAAAGAATGTGGCTCTTTGTCTTTAGTAGCAGAAGGGTTCATGGATGTATAGATATGCTGGAGTGAGTGCTGTGGACACATACTTCCTGAAGGCTTTGCTACATGCTGTAATTGGTGCTCTCACTTCCCCAGGCTCTGTGTCCCTTACAGCTGGTTTTGAGACATGGCTGGGGCTTCACCAGTGCAGAGAGAGCTGGGAGACTGATCACAGCCACCAGCACAGGACAGTCACTGGGAGAAGCTATCAAGGGCTGTTTCATCTCTTTCTGCTATTCTGCAAGTTACCCAGAAAAACTGGCATGAAATAAAAAGGGCAGCTGACTAGAGTGGGAAAACAGGAAGACAATGAAAAAATAAGGATGGAAGACAAAAACCATGAATTGACCTGAATAAATCTTGGGTCAGAACCATTTTGGAGCAAGAAATTAGAGTAGAGGTCTGAGACAACATAAACTATATGGCTTGAAAAGCCAAACTTCTAATGGGAGGATTTTTTTAATACATAGAAGAACAGGCACACAGCTTTCAGCTACTGTGTGTCTTGAACTATATTTATATGTTAACAAAGTGAACATTTCAGCAACTACATTTATGTTGTCAAATATATAAAAATTCTACCTAGAGCTCATGGAAAAGACAATCCATGCCCCAAGTCCAACACATTTCTGTGTGGTGGATACCACTGGTCTAGGCCGTGAAGCGGTTTGCATCTAAGGTTCTCTGACAGCAGGAAAAAAACACCACAGATTTTTAAAAATTATGACACTGTGCTCTTCAAGCTTTGATTTGTACTCACCTGCAACAACCCAGGGCAGGGGTACAGGATGCACTCAGCCAATACAGAGTGACAGGCTTTCATGGGACCATCTGCCTCCTCCTGATTTGTACCAGTGTCCTAGCTCAGTTCCTTTTCCATGGCCTCCTTCCCTCTTCTGAGGTCACATTCTTTACCTGGCTAAAGGGTCTCATAGCTCTGCTGTGAAACTGATAACCTGCAGAGCAATATAGCAGGCAGATGTGTGTCTAATGCTGCTGCAGCAAGACTCACTACAACTCACTAGGCAACACAGAAAATAAAAACAGATTTGTGGAGAAATAAAACAAAATCAGACTTCCAGGTTAAATCCCCTTTCCATTATAAGAGCATTCGAGAACTTACTGTCTTTTCAGTGAGAGAAAGCAAGTTTCCCTTCTCTTGTCCTTGTTTTATCCCTTCTCTTGCTGGAAGGATTCCCATGCAGAAAGCTGCAGCCTCCTTTGTGTACCTCATCACTTGAGTATCTGCCTCAGCTGCCTGAACCCTTACTGGTGTCTTGTTTGTTAGCTTGCCTGGAAGAATGGGTTTCTTCAGATCTACTCACCGTTGAACACTTGTAGCACAGTCTCCCTCCCCTAAACATAGAGATACGTGAAGTAAAAAGTCATAAAGTCTAAATTATACACAAAATACCTAACAGTCTAAGTGCTATCTCTCAGTTCACAGAAATTTCCAAAGTACCACACTGAGGCAGAGAGCTTAAGATGCTCTGAAACCACTATGGAAAACTATTTAGCATGTTGTGTGTTGGAGGGGATGTATGTTTTTCAGAGAAAGAAAACAAAACCAATTATTTCTTCTCTCTTTTCTCTTCCTATGGTCATTTTTAATGTGTCAGTTTGAAAATACAAAATGCCAACCATCCCAGTAAACAAATTTTTTATAGCAAGCTGTGCATGTATTTTCATATTTGCCAACAGTAAAGAAAAACTATGTCTTCCTGCAGAATCTGACAGTTATTGCTGTATGGAAAACTTAATATTAAAAACAATATAGGAGTTTTTATTTCTTTTTTTTTTCTCATTTTTTACCCTACCAAGCATATGAGTTATTTTATCTATAATTTCTACAAATGCTAAATAAAAAATTTGATAGAAAGAATCCATAATTTTTCCTTCTCAGAAAGGATATTTTATTTGGAAGGACAAACAACAATAGTAAGTGATATTCCAGAATTTAATTTGTTCTCCCTTTTCTTTCTATGATGTTTACTTGAAAAAATATGTGCCTATGGAAGGCTCTGGTGCTACTGCATTTTTTCAAAGCTTAAGAAGAGAAAAAAAAATTCAAATTATTTGATGACCAGAAAAGAACAAAATACATCCAAACACAGAAAACTTTTTGAATACCACTTATAAGTGAATTTAAAAAGAGTCTTACATAAAAGGTCTACTTTTAACACTTTGTTTTTATACAGTTTAGAGGACGTAACTTAAAACTAGTCTCCCATAATATGAAGTTCATTATTTTTCATAATCTTTTTATTATACCAATGTAAAAAAAAATCTGCTAAACGGCAAGGAACTGAAAACATGCTGTAAAAACTTAAAACCTTTGAAATCTCTGGAAACATGCAAATTTTGTATAAAAGTTTCATTTCTATAGTCATATCCATACATTTACAGGCCCTCAGCTTTTATGCTGAGCATTAGCACAGACTGCAATCCCTACCTATGTTACTGCACAGCAAGGTGTTAAAGTAGCTCTTCCACCAGAGTATGCAATGAGATAAAGTGAATTGACTTAACTTAAAAAAATACATTTTTGAAGATCAGCAGACGAGACCTCTTAAAAGTCATTGCTGTGACTGAGTGGAGCTTAATGTGAATGCCTGGTCTAGCATCCTTCCTCCCATAAAAGCTCTGCTCACTGGCAGTACAGCCTGATGTCCGTGTTTACTGCTACACAGATGACAGATTCCACGAGGGAAGTTCAGAGGCATCCTTTTACTCAATATTTCATAATGTAACGAACAAAAAAAATAAAATACAGAGTGTTGTAGAAAGAGAAATATATCCTCTAGCCAGTGAAATATACTTAGGGGGAATTTGCTGAATTTTAGAAAAATTATGTCTACAATGATAAGAGGACAAGGTAATGTTTTAATTTAAAAGAACTGTGCTAGAGGAGCTCTGGAAAGCCCATTGACTGTATGTTTAAGCACAATATTACGTGGATTACAAAGGACTATGGGCATGACAGATCTGGCTTGTCCAGCTATCTGCAACTCCACCTTCCCCCAGTTTGCCCTCTTCCAGAAACTCAGCTGTGATTCTCTCCACAAAAGCTTTAGTAGGACCTCTCTCCTTTACTTGGTTGTTTGATTTTTTTTCTAGGCACTTGGCTTAATTTTCTTCCTTTGAGATTGTCTTTGAAAGTGTGACCTGTCATTTGTTTGAAATTAAACGACATAGAAGAAATTAGTGGCTAGAGAAAGGCAGACACAGCAAGGATCATCTGTTGGGAAACCAACGTGAAAAGTCTGAAACGAGATGAATGGTGAAGAGCTTTGAGTTTGAGCTCTGGATAGCCCACACCCGAATAATATATTTCTGTTTTTTCCAGCCACAACCATGATCCAGGAGCTACCTTCAGTCACCAAGGCAAAGAAGGAAGGCTGTTGCTGGAAAAGGGTGTGGAAGGAGAATAGTGCTTGCTTTCTAGCCCAGCTACATTGAGTTTAGCAGAGCTGTGGTTTTATTTCCCTATGTCAGGAGTATTTAGGCTAGATTCAGTCATGTCAATTGTGCAGTTCCATCATGTGCTTTGGGGAGGAGAAACAAAAAAAAAAAACTAGAAAATATTGTTGAAGCTACTAAGATTTGCAGCAGGCTAAGGAGGAAGCTTAATATTAGAACCTACTTAAGCCTCTTCTTAGAAAAGGCAAAAATTAGAAAAAATGTTCCTTTAGACTTTTTTTAGTCATGTAAGACATAAAAATTTAAATTTTTCCATCTGAAGGGCCTTATCTAGCTCTCTTTTCAGGTCAAAATTCTTATGTTCTGTTTTAACTTGCCTCAGCTGATTCTTTTGAGTCAAAAGGTAGAGTGTGTTCTATATTTATATACAATATGGAATCAGTTGCTTTAAAATCTCTACCATAGCAATTTCTAGTATATTTTCTTCTAAACCCCTTTACAATAAAAGAATAATTAAGCTTTTGTTGAGTGAGCAAACTGGAAATTAGGGCACTGTAGCAAGCAGAGCTTGTTATGGACCAAGACATATCATATAAAAGATTTTAGAAAAAGAACCCAAAAAAATACATAAATCACAGAAAGCTGCATGAAATTAATTTTATTTACTGCAAAGCTATCTGCGTTTTAAGTATTAGACATAAGGTTGTTTCATAGTAGTGGTTTCTAAGGTTTCATGATGTGGAGCAAAGATTCCTCTGACACTGTAGTTTTTCACAAAGCAAAAAACATTACATTTGCTACAGCTAAATAAACCCTTATCCTTTGAGACAAAAGAGGAATATTTGACACAACTGTGCAGCCTCAGAGTTCTACTTTATGTCTTTCCTTGTTGATATCTGAATGGTGTGCAATTAAGTGCAATGACAAGTAAGAACAGAGGCTTCAGAGAGGGACATTAAACACTATATATCTCAATAAAGAGACTACTGCTTTGTTTCAAGAGCTCTCAAACAAAATTGTTCTTTCCTGTTATGTTTTACATTTGACTCATGCCTCTTGCAAAGTTTTAGTACATTCAGTGAATGCACAACTGAAACAGCAAAACAGAATTTCTTCCCAGCACACTTGACACAGGTCAGAATGCCTAATGCCACTCTGACAGTCCTTGCTAGCTCTAATACACATCTCTTGGAGTGGCTTCATTCCACATTACAGACAAGAAGAACAAAAAAATCCCAGTGGAACTACGCGGTTATGCTTGGAGACAACCGATGGAGAAGAATTGCCCTGTGCTGTAGAGAAGAGCTCACAGATGTGGAACAAACGAGGCTGACAGGGCAGGCACAAGTGACACCCACAGAGCATGTGGGGGCAGAGGTCTCTGGACTACCATTCCACTGGAGGCCACCTGAAGCCTCTTCTAAAGGGAGAACAGCTCACAGACAAAAGGAAAGGATAAAACAGATATAAGCCCTAAAAGGAATACTTCCCCCAGCAGTCCTGCAGATTTTAGTTAACTCTTCTCTTTGTTATCTAGTTGTCCTCTTGAGGGGAAAAGTCACCTGGACAGCTCTATTTCTGGTTACTTGTTACTATCTATTGCTTTTCTGTCTGAAATACTGTCAGCATGAACTGTGCATCAGCATTCAACGTTGGATAACTGAGCACTCCATATATCTGCAGTTAATAATCCATTCATCTTTTATTTCAGGGCTGTCTTGGACTGTAACGAAGCATTCTTCTGCTCATTGCATTTCCTAAAATTTGCAGAGTCATCCTAAGGGCAAAATCCAACACAGTTCTTCTGTTTTTTCCCCACTGTCCAGGCATACTTATGTTGTTTGTGGGGTGCTGCCCATGGTGGACTTTGACACTGTGGAAAATGAGGACATAAATAAAATGCATTTGGAAACAGACCTGAAGTAGAATGGCATTCAGAAGTCAAAGTCCTGTTTATCATTCAGAATTTCAGGCAGAGGCCCTTCCTTTGCCTGTTAAATATATTGAAAAAAATCAATTACATCCCTTTCAGTGAGCCAAGGGATTTGTCTCAAACTGTAGTCCTAAGGGGGTTTTGTATCTAAATTTACCTTCCCCAAATTACCTTTGAAATCTAGACCAGTCCTTGACTCCATTTGTACTTGCATGTAATACCTTGTTATAAAATTTGTTGTTTCTGTGGCTCATTTTTGTGCATTGCTCCTAGTTTGAGCAAACCATAGGTCATTAGCCACCTCTACTTGAGTTGTTAAAAATAACAAAATCCAACAGATTCTTCGGTACCATCTACTTCTGGAAACATAATGCTTCTCCTTACCTTCCTTTTCAAATAGCACTTGACTGCTGTCAAAATAAAGAATATCTAAAACTTCTCTATTAGCCTTTCCCATTTCCAGACTTCCAGCTCTCAGTGGAGGATGACCTGCTCCTTTCTTCCCCTAAGGCTGGGGTGACAGTTTCCATTACTGCTTTGTCATCTCTGGACTAGTGCCTGGCTTGGGTCAACATCCCTTGCAAGGTTCCTCCACGTCCTTCCTCCTTCAAACCCAACATGTGGCTCCATCCCTGCTTCCAGCCCACAGAAGAACGCTGCTCCATAGAGGGAACTGCAAGAATTAGGAGCCTCAGAATGGGCTGAGACAACTCCACAAGCAATTCTTACTGCAGGAGGCAGAAACCTGACAACATGAGGGAGATTTTTTTCCTGTTTTTATGTAAATACATCTGCCACCCTTCCCTCCCATATCAAGGAAGTGCTTTCAATCACAAGCAGGAAGTGCTTCAAGGCCTGTTGCAGGCAGTTCTTTTCAAGTTGATTAATCATTACTGATAATCTGAATCTAGTTAATGAAAATGATGAGAACCTGGAAGTTGTGTGCTCCATTAGCAACATGTGCTCTGACAGGAAAGCTAATTCAGCTGAACCAAAAAATGGCTTATGAAAAATTTTTCAGATGATGTTGCTGGACACTCTTGCTCAGGTTCTTGTGAACTCACCAGGTATCTTACTTGTGATTTATTTATCCATAAACAAAACTTCAAAATAACCTGCCCTATCCTGAAACACTTGTGAATTACTCAGTAATAGTCACAACAACTGCACATTTTTCCCAGAAAAAAAAAGACTCAAGTATTGCTGCTCATAGCAGATAGTTCAAAAAATACAAAAGATACTGCAGAAGTAAACAGTTGTGTCTTGCTGCAGATTACTGAACAACATGTAATGTTCTGCCAAGGACAGATCAAAGTTTCCCTGTTACTGATGGAAAACAGAATTTTTGCAACACCAAAGTTTTCTGGCGGTGTGGTAATGGTGGAAAGAGTTTGCTAGTTATGTTTTAAGTTTCTGTTTGGAGGAATTCTCCCCTCTCTCTGCCTCCTCTCAGATTTGTTCAGTTCAACATTGGACTGCTTCTGCCACTGATGACATGAGTCATCAATTTCCCGAATGCTGGGAGCATTTGCAAGATTTGTCTCCTCTGATGTACTGCTTTTCCCTCACTGCCTAAATCCCACAATGTATCACTGAAGTCCCATTACTGGAAGTGCCTCATAGCAGGTAGAAAAAGTCTTGGTGCAATGGAAAGGTGCTATTCTGCAAGTAATGCCTGAAATACTTTGACTGGAGTTGTTATAATTAAAGGTCAGAAGTTTTGCAGAGTTATTTCAATCATCTGAAATGAACACAAATATTTAAGTAAGGCAGATTACTGTTGGATTGAAATTGTAATTTTTGTGCAAGTTAATTTATGTTACAGAGCCAGAAAAGATGCTCAAAAAGTCCATTGTCACTTCTATCAGCTTTGTGTTCTTTTCAAATTCAAATTAATCCAGAAGAGTAATTTTACTGGAGTGGGTCCTTTCCTATTCTCATCACTTATTATTTTAATTGCCGGTATTGAAACTATTATTTGTATTAATGAATTTACATTTTAGTGACAAAAGGCCAAAATCTGATATTCTTGTTTAGTGGTAAATGCAACTACTCTGTTTGGTCTGTTGTAGGTGTTCTTCCTTTGCAGAGGTGTGGTGAGCCTGGGTATTCTTGCACTAATCAGGAAGGCCAGCCACTTTGGCACTTCTAATGATTCTGTCTCTGTCTCCACCTACTTCTCATTCAGCAGTCCAAGACTGCAGACTTTGTTTCACTACCTATTGAGGCTGAGAAAGTGATCTGTTATACTCTTGGTTCATCCAGGGCTTTAATGTCAGCAAGGCCTATGCAAATGAGACTACTTTTGCTGTTTTGCTTGAAAGAACAATCTCTGCCATTACACTAAAATCCTGAGTATCTTCTATCTTTTTGTTTTATTATTGCCTAAAATTCACACTGAAGAGTAGCTGCTGTAGTGAACCAGGTATGCAGGTATCTCTGTCATTTTTTCAGTTCTCCTCTGGAATTACACGATTCACACCTTCTCAAGGACAGTTTGTTTCCTTTTAGATGAAGAATTATTCACCAGAGATTCCCAGCATAATTTATTCAAACTGTCCTGAAATATATTGATTAGGATGTTCAAAGTGAGTGATTTGTGGCAGTGAATAAATTCCCCTGGGGAACAAAGGTGTCTGCTGAAGATGAGACTTGGAGAATATCCCAAGGCATTCTCAAGTGCACAAGAAAAAGATTAATTATATCTTCCCCCCAAATGTCTGTGGCTAGAAATATGGAATTGCACAGGGACACTGTAATCACTATTCTTCTGCTGTAATCTAGAAAAACAAAGAATAAAAAAAAAAGGGGATTTTATTTGGAGAAATAAAAAGGTTTGAAATCTCTCCAGCATCTCATTTCCTCTTCCTAGGAAAGCAGGAATTCCAACTCATCCTACACATACCCAACTCTTTTGATACTGTTCTTATGAATGCACTTTTTCCACCTCCACAGGTACAGCTCCTGCTGCAAGCACCACTGCTGTCTGTGACAGTGCACCTTACCACTGCCTCTGTTCAGGCAGCAGTAATAAATCTGGTGGGAGGTGCAACAGCAGCAAAGAACAACCCCATTTTTCTCTTGAAAAATCAGGCTAAAAATGGGGGGATTCTTTATAAGAAGGGCTAATCTGTAATTGGCAAGGTAATTATTCTATTAAGGTATTTCAAGAGGAATAGGAAGCTCTGCACCTTTGTTCATGCACAGAGTTTTCTGTAGCCCTGCAATTAGCAGAACATAAACTTTTTGTTGGGCATCACTGTCACAAGGGCTATTCCATGGAGTAAAGGAAAATCTAGATTTTAATCTTTTTTTTCATCAAAAAGAGATACTGATGACACCAGTCTCCTGTGAAATTTCTGGCACTACTGTCACTGTGCATGTTGATATACTACAACCTGCAGAGGTATGCAGATGCTTTCCAGGGCAGGGAAATAGCCAGGGCATTAAGCAATCCCAGTCTGGCCATGCTACTTCCCCTTGCAGTTGCAGCAATCAAAGTCAGTAATGCTTTCTGCTCACTGAGATTTTTATGGGAAAGAAGTTGCCCAAGATAACATCACCTTAATTTTAATGACCTCACTCCCTGGCTTTCTTTTCTTCTTTGGGTTACAAAATATCATATTTATTTTGCACACTGCCAACTTCTAGACAACTCCCATATCAATCTAGTAGAAGTATGGTTAGGAAGTTTTCAATTAAATATTTATTAGAAAAAACTACAACTGTCAGAATCAAAACTGACTGCTGAAACAATTGTTTTTTACAGATGTTGTCTCAAAAAAAAATCTCTTATAGCAAGTTTGAAAGTTGCCAAAATATCTCACTGAAATGGTTTAGTTAGGTTTGTTTTGTATCAATGAAGAAGAGTTTTATTTTAAAGAAATCTTTGGTTCAAAATTAATCAATTTATATTGTGAAATAAAATAACAAAACCTTGTTTCAATAAGTCCAACCAAATACGCACATTTTCCCATGTACGAAGGATGGTTATGTTTGAGACTTTTTTTCACTATTCAGGGCAGAAACAGTTTTGAAAATATTAACATGCTTATGGGACAGCCAAATCTTTCTGGCTTTAGACTGGAATCATTCAAGTCTCTGTGTCAACACATTCCTAGAGATGCCAGCAAGTGAAAAGTAGAATACAAAATGTTTATAATAATATCCATTTCCTACTTGCCTATAAACCCCCAATTTTCTAGATTTAAAAGTTTCATTCTCCTCTGGAATCTAATTTATTGTGTTTTCAAGCAGTTGTGCTGAAAACACCCTGAGTGCTTCCACATGAATAGTGAAAATGGCTGCAGTATAGCTAAAAATGGGCAAACAATTCAGAGGAGAAAGTAGAGCTCAAGCTATAGAATTCATAAATTCTTGGTTAAGAAAAAAAGCCAAACCAATACTTAGTGAATACATTGAGAATTCTTCTTGTACCCAAACTATACTTGCTTGCTGCGTATGATGTAAATAAACACCTTAATTTTGTCTCTAATCAACTGATTGCTACTGATTCAGTTGGGTACACCTGGTTATTTTACAGGAGAGAAGTGTTCCCCCATAGCAAGCTTAGTATTTAGATTAGAACTAATATTAATGGAAGGTTTTTAGGTTACCAAAACTTTTCCACTTAATAAAATAATTATACTTGAATGCCAATAGTATGTAAAAAAGGCAAATAATGGCAGCTAGAAGTAAATAGGTTATTCTGAGTACCTTACAATAAGAAAAGAAAAAAAAAAAAAGACAATATTTAGAAGTTTTTGACAATGTAAACTCACTCTTCTATTACAGACATCTAGGCTACCTCTGCTAATTAGCCCAATTCCTTTTGAGTGCACCAGTAGACCAGTAGATGACTGAACTGAAGGACTGGGACACTTTGGGCTTAATGGAGAGGAAAAGCTAGAGCTTCATACAGTTGAGTAGTTTCAAATAGTCAATAAGTAAGCAGAGAAATGTAATATTATAATAATATAATACCTGATATATTATAATAATTATAGTATCTGATGTTCACGGTAAACCTGTGCAAAAAGAAATCTTATATGTGATAACAAAAATTACTCCTCTTCATGCATAAAGCAATAGAGTGATTACAATCACATTTACTGCATGTTATGATGAGATATTTCATCCTGATTGTACCTCAGCACTTGAACTGGGTGAAAGGTTTCTTCTCTGGACAACTGAATGGATCAAGGATGCAAAACTGAATGATACAAAGTGACTGGTGTCTGAAAAGTTCTGGTTCAAAGATTATGATATTACCCTGGTATTTCTTTCACAAGGCAGGTATTTGTTATTTGCATAGCTGTTTTCTTGTGTTGCTGAACCATAAATACATCTAGAAATTATTAGGCACCATTTACCATCACTTTACTTATAAACTAGAAAAGCTATATAAACTGGTATTTTAAAATGAGAAAGTGAACAGTGAGCAAAAGCTTGTATGAGCTGTTGGAGAAGCAGCATAATTTAAAGAGCAGCTGTAGTGTAGATCAAAGAATAATCCTTTCAACCAGTGACCGAATAAAGCTGCCCAGATGTATTTCTGGTTTAACTCCATCTTAGCCATTGCAAAGACACATTTTGGTAAGAAAACAGCTTTATGCATTTGCATATGATTCCCATCAGATTCCAAACACATGAGATAAGCATCAGGTTCCGAAAAAACCCTAGAAGGAAGTGGAGCTTTGGGTTCCTGTGACTGTCCATCTAAACATAAAAGCAAGTGCATAAGGTTTTTGTAGGATATTTTGCAGAGTTATACAGGAAATCACCAAGTAGGTATTCAGAACACAAGGTTTTCTTGATTGCCCCAAACGTCTGCAGATAGAATTGAATATACTTCATATTGGATACAAGTAAAATTTTAGTGTTTTTTCTCCTCTTTTCTTCTCTTTTTTGGTCAGGGGAATGAGGGAAAAAGTTCTTAAAACAGAATGGATTTTTTACTTGAATTTTTCACTCCTACAAGGAATGAGGGAAATGGCATAGGACTCCGATTTTTTACTTATTTCCTTGACAGTCAAGAAGGTTGATAACGAGGCATCAAATTGCAATAGAACAAGCAGAAGCAAAGTGATTACTTCTACCAAAAGCCAAGTAATAGCTTGGATACACCATGTCTCCTAAATGAGTCAGGATTACTTCTGGGCAAGTGAAGAGGACAGTTTACTCCCTGCTCTTGCTCAAGAGAATGACATATGCCATGATGCAGAGGTTTGCAGGTGCTCCCCTTCTTTTCCTTTACAAAAGCATTCGTGCCAGCTGTCTGTTTTTCCAGGTCCCTTTCTCTGTTCTCTGTCTTCCCTTGTTATCCAGTGAGTGCTTATGCTTCAGTCACAGAGATATCTACTGTGAGGGTCTAGTGAGCAGGTCACAGCCATTTGGCAAAAAGAAAGATGGTTTATGCTTTACCATGTCAGGAAACTGATTTGAGTCAGTGAGGTTCAGCAGCCATGTAGCTACCACAGACTGACCTCAAATTTCAGGAGTAATCTCAGCCTGGTGTCCTGCTGAAGCTATGCCTTTCTGGTAGTTTAGCTATCAAAGTCCATTAGTTCAAGTAAGTTTATGAAGGATGACCTGCAGAGAGCAATACTCAGTTCAAGAGAACAATACTTTGTTCTTCGGCACCATATTATATTTGGTCCCCGAATGCTATGAAAGAGATTCAGAGTTTTCCATCTCATGCTAAATGGTCTACACCATTGCACACTTGAACATTTTCTTCAGTGACAGCTGACATTAGTTACCCTGTGGGCACACTTTGGGAAAAGGTTGAAGGATGATGTTTAAAATAAACCCTAACACCATAACCCCAAGTCCAGCAACATACTTCACATACCACAGTTTCTTGAAAATATTAATTTCTTTAAATTTGGAGTTGCTGATTCATAATCTCCCAACTATCTTATACTAACCTAGATGCAAGCTGAACACTAGTTTCCTTCAGACACAGAGGGTATTTTTTATCAAACGGGGGCAACAAATTACTTTTTAGATGTGATGTTCAAGACGTAAAAGAAAGGAAATCAGAAACTTCAATAGATGGATAAATTGAAGTAATATATAACAGCTAAACATTCTTTAGACATGCTTGGCAAATTTTCCTGGTAAGAATGCTATCACTTTGGAAGATAATTTAATAGGCAGAGAAGACAGGAAAACCAGTTTGCTTCTAATGGCATTGCTATGGTGTAATGGGGCTAAGATGGCTATATTCAAGACAGATGCTATTATTTCTTCTAGTTTTACCATAAGTGACACTATGATAATTCCAAAATCAAGCCTGAAAGCCCATCAAAAACATTTTGCTGGCTTGACTCATAACAAAATGTAGGAACTGCTTTTTTGAGTCCTGATGAATGGAGAAGTTTTCAGAACACTCAGACTGATGATCCCTAGCTTTTACAACAAAGTGCAAGGCAAACTTAGTGGTCTAGTGATATGCTTTTATCACTCTTTCTCTTTTAATGGTGTGTCCTTTTCCATCTATGTTATTTAGCAATGGATAGAAATATTGCTTCTCCATTTATTAATTTATTCCCATTTCTGTCCATTTGTGTAACTTTCATGAGAACCTTCACAAAATTGGTGAATCTGTTTCTTAGACTCACACAAAGATGCTTGCATGTTTTTTAACTGAAGAAATAAGTTCCGAGCTCCTGGTGCAATCCTTATAATTAAAGTTTAATTTAGCATAAAATACCCTCTCACTTACTGCACTTTGGTTTAAGCAGTGTTCTCTGCTGTTGCATTCCCCTAACAGACTAGACAGTTCTTTATTTGATTTGTCTTTCAGTGTTCATCTTCACTACTCTTTCATATCCTAAAATTTGTCAGTGTATAAGGAAGACATTACTTCAAGGAAATAATTATCCAACAGCATAGAGTTAATGTTTATAGTAACTAAATAGAAAATCTGGTTATGGAGATATGAACACTTTCTCAGTTTTTGCAACCTTTCACACCTGGCAGTGTCTCAGTAGATAAGCCAGAGGCATTTTAAGAGCAAGTGTTCAGATTCCACTGAAGAACATAAGCATCAAACTTTCTAGAACAGCTGGCCATTCACAACTTTGATAGCTGACAAAGGAATTCCACTTGTGCCCGTAGCACATTGAACAGAGAAAGTCAACAAACTGGAGAGGAAGGATGATCCAGTAGCTGAGGACTATCCTAGAATTTAAGAAACCTGACTAAATTGTTGCTTATTGTCTTTTAGTAAGCTACTTCTTTCAATAGGATTGGACACTAGAGGTTGTGAAATCATGTACTTCAGGTATTCCCATAAAACTTAATTTTTCCATTTAATGAAACATATATATGATTTAAAAATCTTTCCAGGTTTGAAGTGAGTGACTCCAGGCTCCTCACTTGTGTGTAGATTGCATCAAAGGGGATGTAGCTGTTAGCAGGTACAAAGCTAACGGGATGCAAGAGATGTAGGTGTAAGTACCTTTTCTGCTCATCACAAACTTTGCTTTCTAAAACCAGGTGGAAGAATCAGTGACTGATGGCGAGGAGAAAGGAGCTTTTTCTTTTTGATTAGATAGTCTAAAAGTTGAGCTTGGATTTGAGCAGATCTTTAAGATTCTGAGGCACTTGGACAAGATGATAATGACAGATACAAAAGAAATGTAAATGGCAACAGAAAAACTTTAACTTGTAAAAATTTACTATTAGCATTTCTCTAAGCTGCTGTGTGGGTGGTACCTTTCTGTATTAAGGAAGCCCTGTCTGGAATTACCAAAACTGATGTACATTATTTCTTTCAGTCCTACAATCACTTTTAAACAACAGCTTTTATCTCCCACGTATGACACCTGTCATACTGATAATTTCATGGACTAGGGGAACATTTTCTTTTCCACGGGTCTCTGGAACCAGGGACTGACAGATAACTCAGAAATGTTAAGCAGAGTTTTCTAAATTCATCCACACTCTGCTTTCATCAGCATGGGTCCTGACACTAGGAAGTGATTTCCTTACAGTTTTGTTTGATGTTCTCATGGCACTTTAAAGATTTTAAAAGAAAAGGTATTTTTTTACAGAAAGCAACAATTTCAAAATTGTCTGACACAACTCCTAGAAGAATTCATCTTTACCCTGACCAAAAGCTGTGTTAGAATGAAAGTTTAGAAAAGGTCTGCCTTCAGTTCACGCAGCATCCAGATTTGGTAAGTATTTTCACCCAGGTGAAGTTTAAGGAGACTTGATTATATTGTAACTAGTAAACAGAAAAGAGAAAAAAGCTATGGGATAACAGGTTTAGGATAACCACAGAGCTGCCAAACTTCTATGCAAGGATAAATACCTTTTAGAATGTCCAGTTCTTTGAAAAGAACTTGGCAAGCTGTCTGTTCTAAGCAACAATTACTGTAAATTTAGTCTTTGTCCCATGTAGGCACCTAGACTGTGCTGGTTTTAATGTGCACCCTAATTACATTTTCCTATTTATCTGAACAATATTTGGTAAGTTGACCACTTTTTTTAGCTTTTTATTCAGTTATTTATAAGTTAGTCCTATTGCATATGATCATATTTTTTGTAAGATCAAAAATATTAAACACAAGCATAATCATGAAAGTTATAATTGGAGCCAAATAAATAGAACACCAGAAGAAAAAAAACCTCAGTTTACATGCACACTTTTACCAAAATGAGGAAATAAGAAAGCCAGTGTGATGCTCCTTCTGCTTCTAGTGCACACTGTGAGGAGTTCTGGGTTCCCCAAAGCTGTTCCCACTCAGACCAGACAGCTTTGGATGCAGAGAGTCTATGAGCCAGTGGCTTTTAGAGTGGCTTTTGTGGGATTTGGAGTTTTGTGTGTGTGTCTGTGTGTGTGTGTCTGTGTGTGTGTGTGTATTTTTGTAGGTTTTTTGTTGCAGTTGTGTTTTTTTTCCCTCTTGTAGAAGAGAGCATCCTTGTGTAAAGTACCCAGGCATCTGCAATACCTTGACAACATGGGACACCCCAGAATGAATTCTGAGAAGCAGCATCCCCAGCATGAGGCTCCTTGGCAACTTTGATCAAATAAAGTCAAGCCATCAGTCCTTCAACTCCTGCTTTCTGGTTGATGTGTTTCTACCACGTGGCAACACAAATCAAGTAGGTTTTGTGGCAGAAAACTAACTCTGTAGAAGCAAAGATTATCTGCCAGGAAGATTAACTCTCCAAATTGATTTACTGCAGTCACTTATATGTGGCAGGGAGAGACGGGCAGCACGTCTGGCTTAGACTGGCATAAAATGCTGCACGACTAGGAGCGAAGGATTGGTGACCAAGAGAGTGCTTTGCCCTTGTCCCTTCCCAGGATGCAGATACCCAGCCTGGACTGCAGAATGACTGAGATCTGCAGCCATGGCCCTCACCTAGATTTAGGACCCTGAGTCATTGCTTAAAAAAAAAACACATTGCGGACTAGAACACGCTTTGTGAAATGAGATGGTGGATGTGCTTTCTTGCTTTTATTCCGTATTGCAAGGATTAAATAATGTGGTCCCCACACTCTTTAGCACTTAGAAAAAGGCAGAAATCAAGGTGTTCCTACTCCTCAGTGAACATTGTAATGGTGGATGCTCTGCTGTCTCCCTGGCTAATTTCTCTTTAATTGTTTGATGGGATTTTGGGTAGGTTATTTTGCAAAACAGCATAGTGTCAGTGGTAACAGTGGAGAATGTTTCTGCCTTTGAGTATCTTCAAAACTGGTGATTAGGGCAGACTTTTTGTGGTGGGGCAGGGAAGGTCTGAATTCCCTCAGCTTCACATTGGATGAACCCAGGCGTATCACATCCTGGCTGAACCTGACCTCCTCCTTTATTTTATGAAAGAAAAATTGAGAAAATGGCAAGAGTTTTGGTGAGGGCAGGAGGGATGAAATAACCCGAAACCTTACATCTGACCAGTCCCCTTCTCTGGCTGTCTTTTGGAATGACAGTTCATTTGTGTCTAGTGTTTTGTGATGAGTTCAGCTCTTTTAGAAAATCAGAAGTACACTCTCAGCGTGTCTTCTGGACCAAGCTCCTCTGAGATCTCTGGCAGACAACACACCCTGCTGAGAGCTGGTTGTGACCTAGTTAGCAGGATGTCATTTCAAGCATGAGTAATAGGCACTCAATGCACTTGACTGGGGAAATTTGGGTACCTAAGGGTGACAGTTGAATGGGATATTGTGTGTTGTTAAAAACTCAGTCCTCTTAGATGACTGAAAGCCAGCTAAGTTCTAGTTTGGATGCCTAGTATATGTAGCAGTTTGGGGTCGAGGTGCATACAGCAGCTACTGTCATCCTAGTAAAGAAGAAAGATTCCTCCTTGTCCACCTCTATGCTAGGTCAGTTCCACCTGTGCACAAATACCTCATCCTGGAAGGCTGCATGCAAGAAGGAGCTACAGAAAATGTTTAAATTAAGAGAAATATTTTAATAGCATTTTTTAATTCTCATCTAAGCTCAATACTTTCCTCAAGAAGATGGCTATTAGAAATGCCTGTATCCTCTGAATTATGGAGTTCTTAGATTTGATCCCTGAATGTATATCTATGGCATTACTGAAATGGCCACTTTCTGTTTACCAGAAGACACCAGTGGAGTCAATAAGTATGCTACTCTAATATTTATGCATCTTCCATAAACAGAATTGCTGAAAATAATTTTAGGGAAATTTTGGATAGTAGAAAATTGCCTCTTTTTAAAAAAAAACCAAAACCAAACAATATTAGTTTTTAAATGCTAAGGGTACTGATCAGGATACAATGAAATTTCAAATTATCTGTAACAGCAATAAAATCTTTTGGAGACTTGTATTTGACTCAAAAGTACCTTCCTCATTAGGACTATAGTCTTGTATTAGAAAGTGTGCTGCAGGTAAGAAAGGCCTCCAGTAGATTTGCCACTTGCAGCAAACAGTGTGACCTTTCATTGCCATCAAAAGTTGTCAGCCTTCTTTCCTCTTCAGGTGCAGATCTCCAGATCCAATGAACACAGCACTGGGAAAGCTGATCTCCTTTCTTTTCAAGATCATCTGTTCTTGCTTAGCCAGAGGTGTTTCACTTATTTTGACCATGGTGTAGGATCAGAAAGGAGGAGCAGGAATAGAGGCATCATCTCACTGTTGGCTATTATCTCCTGATGGCTCTAGATCAATGAGATTTAGTTGAACGGCACATAGTTTTGAGTGTTTCAGAAGCAAACTTTAGTTGCAGATAAGGAAAGAAAACAACTTGGGTTTAGTGTGGTTTTTTTCTTGTTGTTGCCCATATGCCATTATTTATTGCACAAAACAGAATGATTTTAATTTTTAACACTTTTTTAAGGTAGGACTTCTGTAATATCTTTCTTAATAATCAGGCTGAACAAACTTTTCCTTATAAGACTGAATTCTTCAAATGCTACAAACATCTAGTAATCAAAAGCTATTAGAAATCAGCTTACATTTTTTAAAAAGTGACTCTAATACATTTATTTTTCAGTGTCTGTCTCTGCTATTCCATACTTCCAGATTTTATCACCGTAGCCTTTTAATTCAGCTGTTCTTTACTAATTTCTTTATTTCTTCACTAACTAGCATCCAGATCCATGTAACACTCAGTACCCTTCACTGCTATCTACTGAGATTTCAGTTTCACTGTCTATTATGTCTGTTTCTTGCCCCTACAGACTTTAAAGGTCCTTTTCAACTTCTTTGTGTTCTCTCAGTCTGTGCTGGTTATTACTTCTGCTCTTGAGATTTGTCCCTTCACCTGGAACATCTGGATAGCCGATTCTGAGGTGTACACACTCTAAAATTGTCTGTCCCTGTCAATAACTCTGTCTTCCTGCTCCCCAAGTTCAGCAGTTCTTGCCTCAGGATGTAAGCAAGGAAACAGCTGGAGAGCCAGGGGCAAAAATCTCACAATGAATATAAATGTGGCATAGAAAGTTCTTTAGATCTTATGGAAAGGCTGTATGGAAAGCAATGAAACAACACTTAGCATCTCAATAGAAGATTCATCCCAGTTAGTGAATAGGATAAACTTCTGTTCTCTGTGGAGCTGACTCAAGCACTTCTTCCTTCGGGGAATTTTTTTTAGCTTTGTGAAAGAACTATTGAGAATTAAATTGAAC
Source organism: Rhabdornis inornatus (assembly GCA_013397075.1). Taxonomy (NCBI): domain Eukaryota; kingdom Metazoa; phylum Chordata; class Aves; order Passeriformes; family Rhabdornithidae; genus Rhabdornis; species Rhabdornis inornatus. The sequence continues at coordinate 1,710,518 of VWZS01004875.1, forward strand.
CACCTGCATGTCTGGTCACAAAGTAAGATTTTGCAGATTTTTCTGCTAGCGTGAATGCCTGTGTTCATGTTTATTGTTTCACAGGTGGGAAATGTAGGAAGGAGTTTTGCTTTGCAATTACTGATTTGGACTAACATCTTTCCTCATTGGGGCAGACCTGTAGGCAAGTATTGTGATACTTTAAAGGAGAATATTTTTAAATGCTTCTGAAAGACAATCTAAATGTCTCAAAACTCCTGGAAGTTTCTTTCTCTGGCTTCACTCTAACTTACAGCCTTATTGCTATAATTGTGCTATGACCCATGACTTCTGGAGAAAGACAGACACAGGTTAGACATCCTTGCCAACAGTATTTTGTTTAAATACATACGTGAAGTTTTCTTTTTGGGGAGTTGCAGATTAGAGTCCTAGCAAGAATAAGCATGTGCTGAGGAACCCTCCACTCTCTGGGGAACAAGATGACAAGATTATTTGTGCCTGTGTGTGGCATCGCAGCAGCAGCAGGGCCAGAGAGGCTCAGGCACTCAGATTGGATGTGCAGTGCCTGATGGAGGACCATCCACTGGACACTCAAAAGATAAGTGCTAATCCTGGGCAGCCAGGCCATCTCAGTGTTGTCCCTACATACTTTTTTGGAAGTCTCTGAGCTGCCTTTAATAAATAGTGTGTGCATACCTAAAACCTTGGATTGGCTGCTACTTCTGATCAGGGAACAGCTTTCTGACACACATAGGTAATACACGTGACACAGATTGCCTGCTGCTATTTCATCCATGCAACATCTTAGGAAGGAGATGTGGATGGAAATGTTTTTAATGTGCTAATAGCGCTGACCTTTCCATTTCCATTATACATCACTCAGAAGCAGTGACCAGGCATTCAAAATCTGAGTCTGAAAGCCAAATTTAGACATTTTCTGAATGGTTTTATTTTTGTTTGAATAATACAATTATTTTTAAATAGAAAAAGTAAACTGAACATTATAATTACAGGAGAGTGTGGGAGGCAGAGCTGCCTGCTGATTAAATGTTTGATCCTTATTCAGCCACCAAAGGCTTGGGTGCAGACAATTTTTTTTTTCTAGTGAAGTGCCTGTCCTGAGATAGTGCTATTTTTCACAGTGCATAGTAACAGGTAGTATGTTAACAAGTAGAATAAAGGCTATGGCGTGGCTATTGTTAGTTCAAACCTCTCTTTGGCTCTAAAAACAACTTTTTAGACATGACTCTGAAACCCTCACAAAGAAGAACGATCAGTTTCCATTCAAGTCTGCAAGTGGGTCAACATAACAGAACTGAAGTCTGAGAACAACCATCAATAATCACCAACTCATCTTAGTGGCCTGGATTCTTCATTTCCTTGACAAACGTTTAATTTTCTCTTGTGATCTGACTTTTCTTTAGAAGGTGAGTCATGGACAACAAATCAAAATGATGACATTTTTGTTTGTCCTGTGCAATCTCATATAGGTGAACCAATGCATTTGTAACACAGTTGCTATTGCTGGAACCCGTCTCTTCTAGACTAGTACATGTCTACACTAAAATTTTACATCTCTATCTAGTTCCATAGGATGCCAAGATTGAGAAGCACTTTTAAGTAAGATACAGAAGCATTTCCTAAAAGAGCTGTTCTGTCCGAGAAGAGAAATTATACTAATACTAAAGCTATTTCATATCCAAATCAACATTTTGAGGATGGACCAAAAAAAGAAAAAAAGACCCTTTAGGTTGCCCCAAAGTTTATGTAGGTAGGTAGGTGAATCTTTTCTTGTACACACAACCTTATATATTTTGCTGCCACTATTCACGGTGAGGATCACACTGGGTCACACAGAACTGAAATTCAAGCAGCACACTTTTAGGATTTCTTCAGGTGTAAGCTGCACCTTGAATACTCCTTATCAAGAGACCTCCCTTACATAAACAGGAGAGAATACTCTTGGAGCTGTCACACAGGCTTTACTGTCTTTCTACTCCAGGGAGCCCCACAGATGAGTTATGAAGGGAAAAGGCTGGAAGAGGGGTTTTGTGACTGGGAGGAGAACCGTTGCCAGGACACTTGAGCCCCCTTGTTTCACAAGATACGGATTCTGCATTCTGAGTGCTCTCTTCATTTTTTCACGTCCATTTGATCTAAAGAGAGTTTCTGGGACAAATGTTTAAAGGGGAGGGATATGAATGTGTCAGGTGAACAAATGGAAGGGAGGAAGAACAATTTAATAAGGATCATTGCACAAGAGCAAATGGAGAACAAGCAGTCTTTGAGTAAATGTGGCTGGAAATGAGAAAAAGGTTTTCTACAGGAGATTTGGAGCAGCCCCTGGGTAAGAATAGATGTAACAAAAAACACACACAAAAAAACCAACCCAAAAAACAACAAACAAAACCAAAAGAAAACCGCCAAACCAAATGAAATTAGAAAACTCAAACAATCTCCTTCCCTCTCATCCCCCAAAAAACCCCATAAACCCAAACCAACAACAAAACAAAACAAAAAATACTTCCTGCTCTTAATATCAACTTGATCAAGAGAATGAGAGAAAAAGAAAGAACTGGTTGATGGAAACAGACAGAGTTGGGGTTAAATCAGCCAGGGTTTTTCCCTCAGCATACATTCCTATCTTCCAATGTTCCTAAAGTTGCTACTGTGGCACCTGCTGGAATCAGCCATGCTACTGAACAACGGACTAACTTAGAGTGCTTCTGAGCATGCACTGCCTGCCTGGTTCAATAGCAGCTGATTCCCTTCCTACCCTGCTGGATACACTCTCTAGGTCAGAGAACAGGACTGTAGCACAATTTAAAACAGTATCTCACCTAAATAGCTCAAGGTTTAATGTAGAAACAAGCCAACAAAAAAAGTCAGTCTGCTGTATGAATAGTGCCCAACTTAGTTTTAAAACATAAAATACTGTTTTTAGATTATTCCAGATAGTACCTCACTGAATATTAAGCAGTCAAAATCAAGGTGTCTCTGGCATTCAGTCCCCTTGTTGTGCATGATCTCACTGTCCATCAGAAGAATTTCTACTTAACAGAGCCTAAACAGAGCCTTAAAATCTTATGCTTGAAATGCGAATGATGACTAGCTTTGCTTGTAAGAATAGTTTCTGCCATAGAAGTCCATTCAATTTAATGGAAAAATGTCTTGAACATTAATAGCAATTCAATTATTTCGAGTCTTAAAACCCCTATGAACTATCTCCTATCTGTAGCTGGATCTGCAATAAATTACGCTTTCTGACAAATTTAGTCTTCTTATATGAAATCTCTTTTAGACCGTATTTTCTTGAATTCAAGGAGACCTTTCCCCCATCTTTCAAGGGACATACAGTAACTTACTTCTTTTCTTTACAAAATAAACTAAATTGTATTTAGTTGGTCCATCAGCATACTTCATGGGAAATTTACTGGAGAAGCTGATTGGTGGTAAGTCATGCCACAGAGCGTGGGTGTGTCCTCTCACAGTGATAACCAGAAGGCAATTAATTCAAAGTATCTGAGGCTAAATTACAAAGAAATACATTCAAGCATATATATAGTATATGCTAATATGGAGTGAGTAAAGCATCTCCCCTAGTTCTGATTGCATCCAAGATTGAAGTGCTGTTAAAATGCAGAGTAATTCGGGGTTAGAAATGGTATGCTGCCTTCAGTATTAGAATTAGGTATGCACTGACTAGTTAGTCCACTCCCTTTTGTTACCTGTAAAAATATTTTATTGTATTATAACTGTGACATTACAGGAACTTATGTCACGAAAACAATTAAGCTAAAAGAAATGAGCATAGATTTTTTTATGCATAATTTAGTGAAGCTAGGACAGGTGTTATTCTGTTATGAATAGGACTGAGTTGACTATACTGGAGTTAAGTCATTTTATGAGGACGACAGATCTAGAGGCAGTGGTTTAATGGATCCCCGAAATCCCATATCTTTTTAAAGAAGTTATGGGATACATCTATGCAGAAGGTATCCCATACTACTTGCCATATGCTTCCATTCTTTTTCATTTTTTAAATGCAGGTCTACATTGCTCAACCATCCAAAGTTTTCATGTTTTTGTAGTGTTTTGCTTACTGAGCAATTTTTTTTTTCTAACATGGCCCTAATTAATATTTTTCATATTGATATTCAGATTACATTTCAAAGGAGCATACTGGAGAGGTTTTACTCTGGTCATCTTCAAATGAGTAAGAATACTTGATCAGAAAGACTAACTTCTCATTCAGCTGAAAATTCCCAATTTTGTCCTGGAAATTGTCTGGATCTGGAGATTTTTTTGATTTTAAGCTCTCTCTGATATTTATATATGAACACTACTTTGGTAATAAGAAAGCTGGGGTAGGAGACAAGATTCTTAATGTTAGATTTTAACCCTTGAAATCAACAAGAATTTTGCCCTATACGTTTAATTTCTGCATCTGCCACTATTTTACTGTGTGTTACTCTAATTGCTTAATTGATATATATCTACATTTCTTTTCTGTGAAAAGCAGTGCTGTTGTCTTAGCATGCAAAGCTAATTTAGTGGTTGTTTGAAAAGTGAGCTTGTAGAAAAGACAGCAGGATGGAATGATTAAAAAGCACTTATTAGGTCTAAATCCCAAAAATCTGGAAGGACAGGAATAGTCTTTTCATAATGTGTTCTTTATTTATTCTTAGTGCTTGCTGAACTGCTACATTCTCAGAATAATAATAATATTATGAGTAGTCACCTCCTCTTTTACTATTTTCATCTTTCTGGATTCTCTATTTTCTTAAAAGTTCTTGAAAGGTCACATGTATGAAACCAGGACACTGTATTTGCTACTGCGTTATACACCTGACCAAGAAAAATGCTCAGCAGAAGTAAGGTCATAAAAGATATATAATTTTCCTATTACCTCATGCACATACAGATATAAGCTACTTACCTTTCCTAAACTTTACACTTTCTTTAAAAATATGTTCAAACAATTCTCTCTCCTATTATGTATGTGAATAAATAATAACCTCCTTGTCCCACAGGTTTGATAGAATATTAATAGCAATAAATACATGAAGGACTTGAGTGAACTCAGTAGAGTTAAAGCCATTCAATATGAGTTATGTTAAATGTAATTTTTTAAACCATATATATTTGAGATGGGTACAAGATGGTTATATTAATGTTTTTTATCAGATTGCCGAATTGATGGTATTGTCAATATAAATATGTTGACTTCTGTTAGTGAACACAACATTGTGATTCTACAATAAACACGATAAAAGTCAACATGATAAACATTAAATGTATTAAAGCTGTATCTTGGTCTGAAATTAAACACAGGGAATAACTATTAAGCAGGTGTGTTACTAACTGGATCCTTCAAACATATGTTCATTTATACAGCCTGACAACCTACCCCTCTGTTGCGAACAAAATAAAAGGAACCATAAAAATCTGCAGTGTTCTTGCTTGTGGTAGGCAAATATCAAGGGAACAACATAAGCTAACAAAAATAAGTTACTGACTTGAGATGATCTGGGTCCATCGTTAAGTAAATCTCAGCAAACAGTTTCCTTTGGTTAATATCATATTCCTGAGAAGAAAGAATGCAGGCCAAAGGCAGAGGCCTTCCTGAAGAGATGTGATGCCTGTACTGGAAAGAAACTCTGGCTCTGAGGCTAAATGGACAATTTAGTTTCATTCATACAATTAGGGTGACCTGCTCTGCATAACAGGACAGTCTCAGATTAGTGTTTTATTGGGAATGATCCCTGGAATGTGGTAACTTTCCAGTCAGGTCTGGGACCGTTCTAAGAACTCACAACAGACAATCACGTTCTGGTGCAAAAGCTCAGGCTTCTGTTAGTTTGCAGAGAAAAAGCCTGGGACTCTTAACAAAAACGGGGAGTCTTGGCAATTAGAAGAATTGCTCATTGCAATCCTGCACCCACAGAAGTTGTGCTTCTTGGCTACATAAAGCCCAAATCTCAAGACAGTCACAGGAACACCATGTTACTTCTGTATTTTAGCACTGACTGCTATTGAAACAACAGTTGTGATTTCCTTAGATGGTTACTGATCAATTGAAGCAGGTTAAGAAGAGCATAGACAATGGTTGAAGGAGTATGGAACATATTTGGTGGGAAATGTCTTCAGGAGCATTTAGGTTAAAAATAGAACAATTTCAGAAGTGTACTTCTCAGTTTCTGAGTTGTGTGTACTGCAGGATGCAAGATGACATACAGATAGCAGAGGTAAAATAAGGTAACTTTCTTGCTAGTGCTGCTTTAACTTTGTCAGCTATCTCTATCCTAGACTACAATTAGCAGTGCAGTCACAGGCTTTGCGACAGATGCTGAATATGGGGTGGTCCTTCTGCAGAGAGAGTGAGGACAAGTCCAATAAAGTCAGATTCCTGTATTCAGAATCACTGACCAGTGCCCTGTCCTACATAAGCTATCAGCTCAAAGCTGCTGCCTTCCTAACTTCATAGTTTATGAAGTAGTTGCATTCACTAGGTATAGGTACTCCCTCTATCCTTTCAAGATTCTCACCACATGAGTACTTTTGTGGTCGCTCTGTGACTTAATTTTACATATCAAATAATCAAAAATTTGAAAACAGCCTTGTCTATTCTGGTCAGCACAATGTTTACCATACAGCTGAGATTCTGTTAATTAACATAATCTAGGGTTTTTACATTGTGGGGGTCAGTAAGTGTTTATAAAAATACTTGGACAAACATAACACATATAATTCCACACATTAGATTCCAGTTACCAGGTTATCAGAAATATCAAACTGTATCAGTTAAATTATCAGACCATTATAAGACAACTGCATTACAACACAGTAGATATATTTTTAAACCATTCTACATAAATGATAAAAAAATAACTTTTACATCTTACTCTTCCCAAACCCATCTTGAAAGCTATGGAGCATCTCATTAATATTTCAGGACTTTGTAATTTCTGAAGATAATAAGGCTTGGAAATAAAAGTACCTTTTGGACACTGAGTAATTAGGATGACACTTCCCACCTACGTTCATTAAATCAAGGCTACTTGTGAAGCTCTTGTACAGGAAGTTATTATTCACTGTTCTCAATTTCCATATGATGCAAATCATTGAGAGAGCAGACTCTACACTACCCAAAGGTCTGGTGCAATGTGAATATCAGAGACCATGTGCTGTCTGCAGTACTGTTAAATTAAGGCAGATTGGATAAGAAATTCCTGTCTTCAGAAGGTTGTTCCCATTAAGCAAACCATAAACAGTAACAACGGTATTAAAAATTTAGTATGCATTTCTTCATTATGAGGCTACTGAGACACTGGAACGGGTTGCCCCAAGAAGCTGGGGATGCCCCATCCTTGGAAGTGTTCAAGGTCAGGTTGGATGGGCCTTTGAGCAACTCAGTCTAGTGGAAGGTGTCCTGGTCCACACCAAGGGGAACTGCAACTGAAATATCTGTAGGGGCCCTTCCAGCCCAGACATTCTATGACTTCCCTCTAATTTAAGCTTCTATGAGACCAGCATATATATGGTGATACTAATCAGGCAGTGGTGCTGTGAAAAATGTCAGGACTTCTGCAGCTCCTTGCCACAGCTGCGACGTGCCTAGGACATGCTGCCTCTAAGGGTGCTCTTTGTTCTGAGATCTCTCTCTTGAAAGCTGTCTGAACTACAATACCAGAGAATCATAGAATCACTGAGTGACTTGGGTTGGAACAGACCTTAAATATCACCTTGTTCCAACCCCCCAACCAGGTTACTCAAAGCCATGACCAACTGGTCTTGGAAGCAGGTATGAAAGTGCTGCGCTAAGGATACCATGACAGCTTTCATCCATGCTTCCTGGGGTTTGATTGCTTTCTCCCACAGGATTATTTTACTTTAACTGACATGAGCTGCTGATAAAGGAAGACATTGTTACAGCATACCACAGCACAGCAAAACATAATACAGCAAAAGCATAATACAGCAAAACTGCCCAAACCATATTCAGCCTTCCTTAAAAAAAAAAAAAAAAAATAAAAAGAAGACCTCAAGTCTTACTTGAACTTAGCAAGGTGGCATAATCAATTAATCAGGGATCTGAGACAGAGTGGCTGTGTCCTTCAAAGGCAGTGCTACTGTGACATTCTCTCTGCTAGTCTGTATGTACAGAGATGGGCTATATACAGTTGTTCAGATTGTGATCTCTCATATTTCAGCAAGCACAGAGCTGGCATCACTGGAGAGAGCAGCCAAACTGCTTCAAATGAAGCTGGTAGCAGAGGCTACAGTGTTAATGCATCACTGTCTAATTTACCCCTTTCCCACTGAAGAACCTAGGCTGGTTTTGTATATATTGGTTTTGTATGGAGAAAGATTATGCAGCACAGATGCAGTGTTTAAGGTGCATGCATGTTTTTAATGCTTGGCTGCTAGATTTAACATTTTATTAAATTTTCTTTCTATCTCCCTACCTGTAATTTTCCACATACATTCTATTTAGATGTTTACTGATTTCTAAGAACTTGCTGCCATTTGCTTGCAAGTAAATAATGTATGAAATGTTTCTATTTTATGGAAGTTGCATTTAATTTATATTTTATAAGCAAAGAACTTAAAGACAAAGCTACAATTCAAAATTTTTATTATATGATAGAATCAACCTTAAATTGATTAAAATATCTTTATTTAAGTCCAGATTCATTAAGTATACCTGACCAACACAAATTTTTCAAAGCACACAAGTCATTTAAATTGAGTTTACATCTATTTTACATCACTGGAGCAGTGCAAATCAGAGAAAGCACACTAGGGAATCAAGCCCCTCATGTCAGCTTGGTCCAGGCATAGGTTACAAGGTTACATGGTGGCTGGGCAGGAGGGGCAGAGGAGACCCCGAGTTCATCTATTTGTGTGCTTTAAGCATTCCCCAAGGTCCCTGCCACAGTCACACTGCTTGGCTGCTTCCTCTGTGCATACTAGGAGACAGCAGCAATGCCAAGGAAAACCTTTTGAAAGCAAATACCCAACTGCAAGTAGAGACACAAAATGTCTGTAGAAAAGACCTCTCTGAAATGGTTAACTTTCCAGAGAATCAGAGTGAGACAGGCATGCAGCTCACTTCCTCAGACCCTCTGTAGCCAAGACCTGCAGAGGTGCCAAGCTGAAGGGCTGGGCTTTTTTGGAGGGTTCAGACGACCCCCAGGAGTCAGCAGCAAAGCTATTCACACAACTCTACGTACAGCCTGTATAGCCATAGCCATTAGCTATAACCACGAATAGATAAACTTAATTACAACTTAATCTATTCATTTGTTTTTATACCCTATGCACAAGCTTTTAATTAATTACTGGTATGGAAAGTTTAATTGCATTATTTCATTATTAAAACTAATTAGAACAAAGAGTATGTCAATAGAAATTCTAAATTTTGTGAAGGATTTAGTTTTTAATGAATTTTAGATCAAGCCAAGTAGCACGTGAATTTTATGTTCTTAGAAAACTCATCCTGTATTCACAGAATAAGCACTACTAGTAAGGTAAAGATATATTTTTCACAAAAAAAGCTGACATCTTGGTATGAGTGCAAAATAAATCCCTGACATCATGAAGACATGATCAGGAGAGAGCTAATGGAACTGTAATGAACATCTCTGTAAGAGCTAATACTATTTCACTTAGTACACTTCTGGTGTACTCATAAGAATCTCCATATGTTCATACTTAAAGGCATGTATGTGAAGCATACAAGTAAGAACGTGCTATTTAAAAGTACTAGGATTCTAAGATTTATTTAAGATAATGTATTTTTAGTGAACAAAAATGTATATGCCACATATATATATCTACATATATATATGTTTTGCTACATATACACACACAGACACATGTACACCACTTGTAAGTGGAAAATCATGTCTGGTCTGAGACTGGCTTAAGTCTGAGACTGGCTGACATTCCTCCTTATCCTGTCCCCATAACAATACCTCTGCCTCTGCACCTCTGCTTCTTTTAGTCTTTTGGGAGATGGGGATTAACACATCTGAGGTTTCCAGCATTTTATTTTTCGTGAAGAATTTGTCAACTCATGGGTTTCTACACTTCTTTGCTTCATCATGTTATGCTGTGGATTGTGTTGCTCCAAGTTGTGTCTGCTGCTTAATTAAAACTGTGAGAACTTCTGTGTCTTCAGGTCCGGGTTGTGCTTTTGTAGTTCTTTGGTCTCTTATTCATTTATTATTCTTATGAGAAAATCAAAGAGGGGCTACCACTGAGATCAGTGAAGTATTCTGCAATGTTGGTCTGATCAATAACTCCTCAAGCAGGACTGAACTCAGAAGTACTCTTTTGAAGAAGAATTTGTGCTACAATTCCTTACAAATCAGCTACATTTTATGGGACATTTAAACTTTCCTTTTGAAACTGTGCATGTTGTTCAATATGCACATCTTTATAATGAACATTACACAGACAATTAGAAAACAATGCTACTTCAAATGTCCAGAGTTCATATACATATATATATATGTGTGTGTCCCTTGACATACAGCTTGCATTTTGTATTTACTATAGTTTTTAAAAAATAAGAATTGCAGTTAAGAATAAAATCTTTCTTCTTCTTATCAGGGTAGGTAGAAAACTGCATTGGGGTGGGAATTTTTCACCAAGCTGTCAGTCAGATTCCAATTCAAATCAATAGTGCAGTGAGTATTTCTCAACAGACAGCTTTTCAGTAGCCTTCTGGAAAGGAGTTCATGGGTTCAGGGCAATTCTTTGTGCCTGTGTGTCCATGTTGCATAACAAGAAGAAGAATAACTATTCTTATCCGTAGATTTCAAGATAAAGATCAAGGGCTGAGTACAGCTTCACACTCCTAGGCAGGCCTCTGGTGATAGGCAAAATAAAGGGACCTGACATGCCAGTGCTGTACCTGCTCTGGTTTGAGAGGACACTCCTGGCACCTTACATAGACACAGCATGTACTCCTTGTCACATACAAAAGCTAAGGAGCACTGAGTGAAATTATCAGGCAGCAGGCTCATAGTAAACAAAAGGAAGTACTTTTTCACACAAATCATAATTAAATTGTGGTGCTCATTGCCACAGAATGGGGTTGAGACCAAAGCATAAACAGATTTTTAAGAAGGGAGTAGGGAAACTCAAAGTTTATTAAATATGATGGTCTGAGAGCAAACCCCAGCTTAAGAAATTCGTCTTCTATGTGTTGTTGAAACTTGAAAGGATATGCCAGGAAAAGATCCCTGTATGCCAGTCTTGTTTCTTACGTTTTTCTCCCTCCAGCGTCTGCTAATGACTGTAGTCAGAGCCAGGATATTGGACTAGATGTTCAACTCACTATAGTAATTTATTTGATCGTATTCTTTTAATTAAATTATGTTCTTATTTTGGCTGCTTAAAAGGATCTAAGGCCTTGATGGAGAAAGGCATTTAAATGCTTCAATGCTCACGTTATTTCAGGAAGGCAAGTACTTGTGTGTATCATAGCATTTGCGTCTTAGGCCATAAACTTACTGGGGTGGGGCTCACTCATCTTTAATTAGGACTTTGCTTTTTCTGGGTATGAACAATATGTATTCGATAACAGTGATAACAGTGGGCAACACTGTTTCTCTATAAAGGTTAAATAGTTTGTTTGCCTAAATGGCTTGTGCCACAGGTAAATTTCCCAGTGATTTATGTAAGGATGATGACACTAGCTTCCCCCGATGAGAGAAAGAATCAACTTCCTTTACAGAACTCCCCATATTTTTAATGCACGAGTATTATATTTGTAGGAAGCTATTTTTCACCTGTTACCCATAATTTGCCAGCAAATATGTAACTTACTTATATTTATCTAGAAGGGTATTTCAGATTTCATCCATTTTGCAAAAGCATCTGGCTGCAAACCTATGACACACGTTGGTGAAAATCCAGATATAGAAAGGAAGAAACCGAATACCGAAAACCATAAATTTCACCCCTGCTGTTTCTAAGCCTGACAGCACCAGTACGGTTTCCCTCTAAATCAACAAAAAGAGATAGAGATGAATGTCTGGTTGGCAGCCGAGCGAGCGAGGCAACCTCGGCATTATGAACTGCGGACGGTTCCATGCCGAGGAGAGGCGCAGCCCCGCAGGAGCAGCAGACGGCGGGTCTCGGGCGCTGGGCAGCGGCACCGCATCCCCGCTGCACCGAGCGCCGTGGGTGTTTCCCCAGCGGCAGGGAAGCCCCGCTCCGCCCGGGGCCGCGCCGCCGTCCCGCGCTGCTCGGAGCCGGGCACGGCGCACCGGGAGCATCCCTGCCCCGCCGGCCGCATCCCTGCCCCGCCGGCCGCATCCCTGCCCCGCCGGCCGTGCCCGGCCACCTGCTCCTCCCGCGGCCCCCGCCCGCCTCCCGCCGACATTTCCAGGGGAGGGGCGGGAAGGAGGCCGGGGCAGAGGGATGGCGGTGCCGCAGGGTACGGCGGGCGGGGGAGGCTGGGTGCCGCCCGGGGTTCCGCCGCCGCTGCCTGCGGGGGTTCCCCGGCCCCGGTCCGGCCCGGCCCGGCGCGGCAGCCGAGAAAGGGGGCAGAGGGAGGGAGGGACGGATGGGAAAGCAACTCCTGATCTTAGAGCAACGACTCGCTTGTTCACCCTCACCTTCCGCCGGCTCCTCGGATTGAAATAACAACAACAACAATAATATTAATAAAAATCACACCACCTCTCCTCGCGCGAAGCGGACCCACGTTATAGCCAGGGGAAGGTCAAGAGGGAAGACAGGAGGAGCGCTGCCTCGCCTCCGATCTGGCGGCTGTCACACCGCCAGCCCGTGCCCCCGGCTTCCCCGGGGGCGGCGCAATCCCTCCCCTGCCCGGGCTGGCAGCATCGCCCGGCACGGCGGGTGCTCCGAGGCACCCCCAGAACAAACCGGGGGGCGGCGGAGATGGGGGGGGTGCGCGGGTAGAGCCCGGCGACACTTCTCCCCACCCCTTTGTGCATCGCGGGCAGGACACACACGCTCACACACACACACACACACACGCATACACACACACTCCACCTTGCAACCTCAGTGCCGAAGCCACCCGTTGTTACACACACACACAGGCACGCTTACACACAGTCTGTCCCCCTGGTGAATGCATTTGCTGTTGCACTCTACCGCCCGCCATCCATCCATCCATCCATCCATCCATCCATCCATCCATCCATCCATCCATCCATCCTCTGGTCTCCCTCCTTCCTTTTCCTCTTCCCCACCACATCCCTCCCTTTGGTTGGTGTGGTTTTCCCCACACACACACCCTTCGCATCACTATAAAGCAGACATTTTGGTGCCATTTTTCATAGTTCAGGCTGAAATAAGCGCGGAGCGCCTTACCCACCCCCGCCCGGCTGCGTGCAGTTGGCGCTGAGCGATCCCGGGAAGGGCTGGTGCGGCTCGTCCCCTAGCGCAGCTGGTTCGCTGCCATCCGCCCAACTTCAGCACCCAGCCGGCGGGGAGAGGGAGGGAGGGAGGCGGCGGCAGGCAGCAGGCAGGGAGGGAGGAAGGGAGGGAGGAAGGGGGGCAGAGAGAGCGAGAGAGGGAGCAGAGGGAGGGNGCCCCGGCAGCCCGGCCCGGGGTCTCCGCAGGCGGCGGGGCCGGAGCGGCCGCATCCCCGCTGGTGGCTGGCAGCGTGTGTGTGCCGGCGGAGCGACACGCCGCCGTGCTGAGCAGGGGAGCGCTAGAGGTGCTGGGCTGCGGTTTTGTTTTCACTTTGGTCCACACATCGCTATGTCCAAATAGGTTTAAAAAAATAAGAAGTCCATAAACCACTGTCCAACACTTCATTCTGCTGTGAAGCCGAGGGAGAGGCAGGGATTTAGTGGCCGAATAAATAACTTCCTGGTGTTGGGCACCTGAAACACAATTTCTGAATAAAGAACCAGAGCGGATCTGCAGGGATCTGTTGGTGTCGACCAGGACAATCAAGACCAGGATGCTCTGAAAATCTGACTGTGAATCCTGAATCCTGCCAGGTTTTGCCAGTTAGTTTGTCCGATCTTTCCAAACTCCAGTTTCCAAATTTTGGCTCAATAGAGAATGTTGTTTAGCTTTCCTTCTTGCAACTTAAAAACCTGGAGCCTGATACGCCTCCAGGTAAGAGCACTGGAAAAATACATATTTGGTATCTGGATCCTGTCAAATCGTGCCATGAATCCAGAAATGTTAATATCTCAGGAGAGGATGCATCACTACATTTACCACTTCACTAAAGCAGTCTGGCAAGATGGTACAAAAAGGCACAGGGCTGCATTAAAGCGGTTCTGTGGCTTGCCATCCATGTGTATCAATTTGCTTTGCAAAAGCAGTCAACACACACCTTTGTATCCCATCTAGAGCCCAAAGTGGAGTGCTGCAAAAACTGAAGCCAAAATCATACGTATGTTAGTGGGGCTGAAATTAAAAGGGTTGAAAGCAGTCTGTAAGAGCTAGCTTGCATAAGAGCTGTAAGAGCATAGGCATATCAAAACCAGCTTGGCTCTCAGGAATCTGTATTCAAAACACAACTAATTTAAAACAAGATAGTAGCAGCCATGGTTATCTGGCTTACTTTTTGCCTTCTGGCATAGAAGCTCCAAATTCTGAATCTCACAAAGACTAAAGTCACTGTTAATCTCCCTGAAAGTCTCTCCCCATAAAACTGTGACTTCTCTTTTCCTCTGATCTTGATCCTTGTGGAGAAAAAGTCCTTGAACTGGAAGCCACAACTCTGCCTGATCACCAAAGGTTATTGGCGTGGCAATTTGGTAGTCTTTATGGAAATCTAAGTTATATTCCCTATCTCTAGAAAAAGTGCTCAAAAGAGTATTGTAAAGGGTAAAATGTATCTCTAAAGCATTAACCGTGTTTTTATTAGTTAATTGCAATGCTTAAAATATTTCTTGGGTATTTTTCTACAGCTTTAAAGAGCACCAGTGGTATTCTGAGACCTCAGTTAGGAAAGACCTCCATATTTAGGAAATAATCTCAAGACTTGTTTAACTTTAAACTCATATGTTGAAGCTTGATGACTTCACAGTAAAGACTGTGAGCCTTCATACCTCCTTAATATTTGAAAGACTGCTCCACTCTGACAAAGACTGTGAAACCAATCAAAGCAAGCCTCTTCTCCTACAGATTTAGTATCTACATAGAGATATTCAACTTAAAAGAGAGACAGTAATGAGAGACTGAGTAATGAGTAGGATTGAAGGAAAATAATTTTATCCATATATCAGAAAAATATAAAATTCTACAAATTTGAAAATGCTATGCTTAAAGTGTTTAAATTAATAAAAGACTTCTGCTTTTTATTGCTCTCTTAATGTTTCCCACAGCTCTGAACAAGCGCAGCCATTCCTATTTACCATAGTTTCCTGCACTGAAGCCATTCCTTGTTGTTGCTTGAACTCCTGTTTATAAATCCACTTCCTTTCAATAGCTGTTCAGCTGCTCTGTTCTGGCCACTGCCTAATCCTTGTGCCTATTTTAGAGCTCTGCAATTGCTCTCAATGACTTTTTCTTCCAGGCCTTTCTGTCCTCTCTCCCTGGTTTATGGTTTTTGTTCTGTGCGTCTTTGTATTTCTTAATCCAAGTGGTTTCCTTATTACCATTTTCTTAAATTAATTAAAACCTGTTTGCATTGTTTTTCCAAAGAATTGTCACTGCCTTCTGAAAAAAGGGAAATGGATGAGAAATGTATTATAAAAGAACTTGTGAAAATCGATAACATGTACCTGAGAAGGTCTTCGGGAACAAAGAGTCCAAATAAATCTAATAAAATCATTTTACTTCAACATCGTGAGGTTAAATGTCTGTAGAATTCCTATTGAATTTAATGGTTGTGAAGCTAGGTTCCTTATTTTACAGTATTAAGTCTACACTGTTGTTAGTTGTTAGTTATATTGTTAGTATATAATTTCAGTCAGCTTCATATTCTGCCTATAGAAATCCAGGCATTTAAAACTTGTCATGGTCACGAACTCTTCAAGTTAATAGTATTCCCTGCATATCTTCAATATAAAAGAAATCAAAGGCTAACATTGAAACAACTCAGTAGTTGAAGACCTAATATTGATCATAAAGTCATGGTCTTCTTTTGTGGCCCCAGCATGACTTCAATGTGATACAAAATTAAATATTTAAAACGTGTTTGAAACGCAGATCATATACATATTTTTTCTCTGTAAGCAGGAGTACTGTAACAGCTTAAAGACACTTATATTTGTAATATCAGCTGGGAAATGGGTCAGAAAAGTGTCCTGCAGTTACAGAGATGTATTGATGTGTATTTATGGTCTACTTCATGCAAAAAAAGTGAATCTTGAATCCTTTTTAGCTATGTCTGTGCAATACCATAGTTCTTTTTCAGATGTGGGGTTTTTTTATAACTATCAGGCTGTCAAGTTACTTGACACTATTAAGATGCATTTAAAGAATTAAATAGACTTTTCTGTGCTGCTATACATAAAACCATGACAATTAAAAAAAAAAAACAACTAGCAACCCCCACGCCTAACTCTTCTTTGTCCCGAAGCAAATGATTTGAAGCAGTGATCATCTTCAGTTGGCTCTTTGGATGGAAAGCTCGCTTGTAAATGTGATTAGAGCCACGGCATCTCAGTGGTAGGGAGATTTTTCTTTTTTAGTAGCAGCAAATTGAGCAAACACAGAGTCTGTCACTGAGAGTCCACTTTCAGATTTCCCTGAGCGACATTTATAATTTGGCTTGTTTGTATGCAGAAACAAAGGCTTCAGAAGTCTCTTTATTAAAGAACTGCTCTTTACAGATGGCAATGCTCTTGTAACTTACTCAGAGCAAGACCCAGAGATAATGGCATCTTGTTTTGCAGCTGTTTCTGTTAACTTTGGCTGAGCAATCAGTGTTTCAAAGGCTGGTATTATGTGCCAGAAGCCACCAAAAACCAAAAGTCTGTTGACTCAGAAGGAAAATGTCACTGCTACTAATCCAAACTGAACTATAGCTCTAATGCTTGAGATGGCTTCTTGTGGGCTTGAGGTGCTTTGGTGGTCTCTTGATCACAGCTCAGTAGTAATCAGTACCATTTTACCATTTCACTAAATATATTCTTTCATTGCAAGCTAGGCAAAGATTCTTAGCACCATTCCTAGAACTAAATGTATTTCATTCCTCTTCTTTAGCAGCTAGAGTGAATAGATTTTTAAATGTTTCATTGCACAGAAGCAGGAGATGGAGATTTGCTTCAGTCACCAGGTGATCTTCGCAGTCTGCAGCAAAACATTTCTGGTCTTTAAGTGGCACGGAACAGAAAGGACCAATACGAAGATTTTAAGAGTCATAAACCCCACTCGTATCTCTCAAGAGATGACATTTAGAATGAAGTATTTGGAACATGTCTGTTTCTGGAGATTGATAATCCCAAGGTTATGAATCTTGACAAATTCAAAATAAATTATCAAGATTAAGGTTAAACAATGACATGCTAGTTTTTACTTAGCTTGCTTATCCATAAACTCTTTAATGTTTCTTTTTCTAATGTTGACATCCGTGGTATCATCCCTACCCTTAAAAGTCATGGGATTATTGTGATGTGATTTCCCTAAAACTTTGGGTTTTATCAGTAAATAATTACTCTTAAGAATAGATCCTGAATCTAGAAAGCCTTTAAGCACATGCTTGTTCTCAGTAAATGAGACTTATATAGAGATTTAGTGGTAATTCTATACTTAAGAAGTTTTCTAAAAATAGCACATTGATTGCTTACTCAAGAAGAAGTTTGTAATTTCCATTGTGTTTTACTTAGTTTATAATGTCATATATTTTTCTGAAGGTAAAGTGAAATGGTGAAGACTTGTACTTTATATATTGTTTTTTATTTAATTGGTCTAGTTCATATTTC
The DNA here is from genome assembly GCA_013397075.1 of Rhabdornis inornatus. NCBI lineage: Eukaryota > Metazoa > Chordata > Aves > Passeriformes > Rhabdornithidae > Rhabdornis > Rhabdornis inornatus. The sequence goes on from VWZS01004875.1 coordinate 1,728,379, forward strand.
CATGAAAATCTTAGTTAAGCTGAAGCTAAAGGTCAGAGTGTAAATAATAGTAGTTTAAAAACCACAAATCCCCTCCACCTCATAGCACAAGAGTACCTATAGGAGCTTATACTACTGAAATTCAATATGGTATGGTTTGACTTAAAACCTCTGAGCATTTGAAACCACAGAATATGGGTGAATACAAGCCCACCTCTTAAAAGAAGCAAATATTTCAGGTGGAGAATTGTGACTAAATATAGGACAAGGTGGATGTGTTGCAATAAAATTGTTTGTCTTGTTTCTGAGTTTGGGTGGTATCTGTTCTCTATTTCAGTATAACGTGAAGAAATTAATTTTATGTCTAGTAATTAAGTGAGACCATTTCTTTTAATTTTTAATTTTGAAATGTATTTAATTCCTCTTCCAAAGTTGGTAGCAGCAGCAAGACTTGGGATTGGGAGCACATATATATAGGTGGCCACCTGGAGTTTCTGAGAGAATCAGGAACTTTTTTTCAAGGAGAAAAACCATGATATACCATAGCAACGATTTATGTTATGGAAATAAAGGGTCATGGTATATCTTTAAAAGTTGTTTAACATGAAGCTTTTGAAATTCATGTGGTTTTAATCCTGTACATTTCTGCCTATGCTATGCAGCTGGTGGCAAGGCAGTGAGGGTCTGATCTGTGGCTGAGACTTTTCTCAGCACCCTGTAAGGCAGGTTTTACAGCTCTCAGCCTCAGAAGTTTTATTATATACTCAAAGGAGCAGGGTGAGCAGCTTCCTGTGTTGTGGATGGTGTATCACTCTGCCAGTCATCTCCACTAGGTTTGACAGGAGTTTTTTAACCCAGCCCACAGCCCACCAGCATCAGAGAGGCAACTTTCCCACCTGGCTCTGGTGCCAGTCACAGGCTGCTGCCAGGGGTTTGTGTGTTCTCACCATCTCCAGACACATGGGAAGCCCCAGTTCCAGGCAGCTGGGAAGTCTCCTGTGCTTATCATCTGCAGCTGCACCCCTTAGCTCTGCAACCAGGATTCAGCTTTGGTCCTTCTGCTGCCAACCTTGTTGGCTTCAGCAGTAAATGCCATATCCCATTGCAAAGGCATTTCTCTGTTCTTGATTCCCTCTTTGTCACTGCATGTCGAAGAATCCTGCCAAATTCATATGGGTTTTAATGGCTGGGAATCAGCATCTGATAGTAATTTGAAAAGATTCCTTACCTCAGACTAGATACCTTCCTCTTTTCTTGGATCAGCACCACATGGTAGGTCGCACAGCAGTGGTGGGATGACACTGGGAGACAAGCTTACATGAATGAATCTCTACTCGTGCTTCCCCATGTGTCACAGCACAGCTGTCCTCCGCCTTCAAGCATCTGTTCATCTGGCTTTGGGGTCAATGAAGAATCCAGATGAAAAAGTCTCCTCTGGCTGCCCTTCCTCTTGATCACCAAGAGATGGAGGCAGAGCTCTCCCTCTGCGGGGCCTGGCCACTGTGCTCTACCTGTGCACTTAGAGCCCTTCATGTGGGGGCAAATAATTTAGTTATATGATTCAACACAGTCGATTACTTCTGACACTCCTCTTTAGAGGATGTCAGATCTTTCTAACAGTGCTTATATTTGTACACAAACAACCATGTAGACACTGTTCTCTGGTTAGTGCTTGCTTTTTCCTCTTTGTGCTGTATAAGGTGAAACTTTTTTGAAGTAACATGGTACACAGCCACAGAGAGTCCACGGAGGGTGACTTTGGTAAGTAATGTAGCAGATGTAGCCAAGAGAATAGGCATATATCATTAAATTATCCTTGTGGAGGATGCTTCATGTACTCTGTAACATATCCTTTTGGAGTATCCCCTCTTCAAGCCAATAATAAATGGAATTATGAACTTAATCCTCTGTCTTGTAAGCACTTATACAAACCCTTTCAGATAATGTAGTGTGTTTTAAGAACTTGTCAATAAAGACCGACAAAAGTGATTGGAGTACTTTTATAAAACCAGAACAAATGGCCTCAAAATGTACTGCAAGGGCTTATTTAGTCTGACAGCCTCAAGAAAATTTGAAGCTCTTCTTGTGTCATTTTCTTGACTAATTGCTTTTGGTTGTCTCTGATCACTTGTCTGAATATTTGAAAAATAGCATCGTGTCAAAATTTGTATATGATGCAAGAACAATAAACTGGCTACTGCCCTAGCCAGACAACTGTGAATTTCCATAACAAAAACCTAATTCTTTCTATTTGAAAATAACCTTCCAATAAAAGTTATGAAAGCAAACTCTGTCAGTGCTTAAAAATCAATGACTTCATTTACCTTAGGATACAATCCACAGGTTAGCTAGCCAACAAGAGACTTTGTAGTTGGGCATGAATTTGACCCGGTGAGAGGTCAAAGGTAGTACAGAAATATGTTTTCCACCTACTTGAGCAAGAATAGTTTCAGTAACTTTAATCCCCCTCACAGAAGGGAAATGTCATGTGCAAGCACTGTGGCTTTCATTGCAATTATCAGCCAAAAAATTTGGATCTGTATTTTTTTGGTTTTTTCTTCCTCCTCACCCACTTTTTTCTTCTTTTTGTTTTGACTGAGAATAACTGGTAGTAAAGCCAATGCAAAGCAGCTTTTGTCAAATCTCCACAAAAATAATTTTTTTTCCCCTTCCAATTTAAGTCTTCTGCAGGATACTGGAAACTTAATGGCAATTTCCTGACTTCTGAAATACTCTGCTGAAAATCAGGAGACAGTCTCCCTGATGGATTTTCTTGCATGATAAATTTACTGTTTGGTCTGCAAGGAAATGGTTTTATCCAAAGGCTGAGAGATCAGGACATTTTTTACCTCAGTGTCTTTCTCACAGAACCATAGAATAGTGTTGACCTCCAAGTGACATATGCAGCTGATCAGAGAATGGTGCTTCTCAAACTTTCCTATTACAGACCATTTTAAATTTTTTGAAACATCCCAGTACCTGTGCAGTTTTGCTGCACTCAGCCCAAAATTAGCATAAATTCGGAATGCTTTTATATAGCTTGCTTTTCCCAATTTAGTTTCTTCTCTCAATTGCAGGCGTTAGGGTATGTAGGGTGTGTTCCATTTCTTATTTCCCATTGCCACTTTTGTGTGGCAATCCCAAGCTGATAAGTAGTGACTTGTACCAGGCTTTCCTTGCCCAGCATCACTGTTGTAAACTGCATCAGCAGCATCCCTAATGCTTTTGGAAATTTGCAGGGGAAAAATAGGGAATGGGTGTAAATCCAGTGATTTGTAAAGAATTAAGTTGAAAATATGCTGGTTTGTGCAAAATGGCATTTTTATGGCTCCATTTAGACTTGTTTCGCTTTTTGTTTTTGTTATTAATCTTGCAATCTTATGGACCTCTGGCTTTATGACTCTGGAAGAGTGGAAACTGCATTCTCACTAACAAGAAAAGGAAGTGGTCCTGTATTTCAGCTGTGTATCATTTTTAATGATACAAAGTCCTGAAGACTTCACTCTTAATTTTTAAGTAATATTTTATGTCCTAAACTTATGGTTCATTTAGAGGGTAAAGGAGAAAGGTGTTTGCCTTACTTACAGAACTAAAAGCATTTCTATTTGAATATATCACAATATATTTGAATTACAACTTCAATCCTAATTGTAAGAAAGCTTGTAAATTTGTCACCCAAATTTGTCATTGTGTTTCAATGAGCTGAGCACCTGACTGGAAGCCCACAGGCTTCATGAGGTTACTCTCGTATATGCTAAATACTCATATATGGTTATTATATATCTGTCAAAACTCACTTCCCTAAGTAGACCCCTGGATTAGTCTTTATTTGTTTAAAGACTTTTAGATGGATCTCTATTTATTTAAAAATTATAAAGCAATTCTGAAGTTAAAACCAGACAGCCACATCACCTCACTATTTCATTTTTAGCCTCCCTCCCTCAAAAATTTCCTGTATTTATTTTCTTCTTCTGTCAGCCTTGTCTTGAATTCACATGTCATTTCTCTTAAACAAGATTCCACCTTTATTTTCTAACACATGTCTACAGCACTTAAAAATAGAGAAAGAGCTTGCTATTGTATCAGTTAATACTGTGCAGTTTGATGAACCTCATCTATAAACATGACCCAATAACATTGTACAGAAAAATATGAACTCACATTCTTTTTTTTTTTTTTTCAGGAAAAAATCACTGCAAGCTCCTAAAATGAAATCAGTCAAAACCTTTTCTCTCTTTTGAAATTTTAGAATCTAATCTAGGGCATATTACTGTAAGTCTTTAGAAACTGTTTAACACAATCCAGAATGACAGTGTGGTAAATTAGGTTTCATTGTATGTTCTACAATAAAAGATAATTGATAAACTCCGGGAAATTTGTATGCTGTCAAAATCTGCTCACCGAGTTTCTTCTTCTTCGCCACGATGAAACCAACATCTTTTCAGCTGAAAACTAAGATGGAACTATAGATGTGCTGTGGATAGCTTCCCTGTTTCCTAGTATAAAAATCAAGGTTTTTAAGATCAATCCTTTTTTTGGTAAATCTCTCTGAAGTCTAGTAATTAAAAAAATTACATGTGGCTGATATTGCCCAATAAAATACTTTAGACACAAGAAACAAGAGAAAAGAGGGTCTTTTTGAGAATTTTTTTTTTCTGGAGAGCAATTTTTGTCACAGCCCAGAAGGCAACAGACCAGAACCCGAACTATAGCAAACTATACCTGAAAACTGGATGTTTAAACCTGGCACCCTCTAAACAAAAAGGACTGTTCCCAAGATATAATCAGAGCTATAGTGGAGGGAAAGCATCTGGAAATGTAGTTGAGCTAAGGAATACTACAAACAATTCCTAACCACCACTTTATGAATCAAATCAAAGGACATAAAATGAAATGACATCAAAGTAGCTTATACTCTAGGCCCTTTTTTATACTGAACAAGTGTTATTTAAGAGATCCAATTATTTCTCATGGCTGATGTGTTGTCAAAAGCAGATAGATAAAGTTGCCAACATTAAAAAGAATTGTATTTCAGAAATTATTCACTACTTTGTCTCAACAACCTGAGACACCCCAAAGCCTCTCATTTTTAGAGAGAGGACAGGGAAGAAGCATGGTTTGCTCTTGAGTTTTTCTTATGCTGACCTTCTAGAAACATCTTAAATTGTTCCTCTAATTCACTTACTGTTTTATAAAAATCATGGTCATAGTTTGATCTCAATTAAAAGGCTGTAAATTAAAAACCAACAACACAAAATTTAGTAGAATTCATTGAACAGTGGTGCTATTTTAATTTAGATTAAGATGAAATTCACAGGACATTTAAGTCCTATAGCCAGTCGTATGAAAACATTTGTTTTTCATATAAATCCCTAATGGAAAAGAACATAACTCAAGAAAGGAGCCTTTGGTATACAACCTTAAAGAAAAAAAAACAAACAAAACAGAACAAGACCAACAATGAACCATAAAATCCTTTTTTTTTTAGTAGAGGATTGATATTGCCAATAAGCAGCAATAAGAGTAAGAAAGGAGTATAAGCAGTGCCTGTGTATTTTAAAAATTATTTCTGCTCTGTTTGTCACAGTGTTACATGCAGCAGCAACCTCTGACAGACATACATAATCACTGACTGTGGGAGAATATAATACAAATGGTACTGTACATGCATGCACAGACACAATACCTTTAGTGCTGTGGGCTTTCTGTGAAAGCATTTTGATGAAAAAAATTACTCAAGCAACTATCCAGGTCATTCTTTTAATATCCCTTTATAAATTCAGATCATGGGTAAAGTTGTTCTTTCAGTTATAGAATCTCAGTCTGAGAGTCAATTGCCAAATTCAATTCTGCTTCACTACCAAGTAGATGAAGATGCAGTTCAGTTGCATAGGACTGCATAGGAGCAAACTGCTTTTATAAGTCTGCTTTTGTGCCTGGGATTTGCTAACTTGTGCCTCCAGACCTTGTCTAATCTACAATAAACCCCACCTCCCCAGCTCTGACCAGGCTTGGGAGCAATTTCTTCAACAGCATCTTTTTGAGATTTTTAGACCATACCCTATTATGAAACTTAATACAAGGAAAGGTGTCTGACTTTTCTGGCGATGCTGACAACTGGACTATATAATTTGTAAGAATCTCTGCATCACCATGTAATCTCTCTGTGCATGCAGAAAATGGCAGGCAAGTAATTTAATTACCAAACATTTAAGCCTGGCCCCATCTGTGAATTTTTTGCGAGTCAAATTGTAGAACTGTGAGCTGCAAGGGACCTTAAACATCATCTAGTTCCAACTCCCTTGCCATGGGCAATGACACTTTTTCACTAGATTGGGTTGTTTAGAGCCCCATGGAACCTGGCCTTGAACAACTCTAGGGATGGAGCAAGTCTAAATGTAGGAGAATATAAAAAAATCCTGACTGTGAAACCAAAGGCTATGGTATGTGATTTCTTTATAAAATATATATGTCTAAAGTCAATGTGGCATTTTATTCCTTACCGACTCAGAGTTCCCCTGGGTTTTTATGTAGAACTATTGTGTTGGAATTGGAAATGAAGTTTGCATTTCAAAATGTATAAAAAGGCAAGGGTTGAGAACATCCAATTTAAGAGAATAACAACCTTATCAACACACAAGAAATACAATTGTAGGTAGGAGTGGGATAATTTTGCTGGTGAGATGGGAAAAAGGGAGAGGAAAAAAAGTTGAGGACAAAGCTTTGATGATGGCAGAGAGCTAAACACTTCTGTATAAAGGACTGTCATGGTTCAACCCCAGCCAAGAGCCAAGCCCCAGACAGTCCTTCACTCAGTTCCTCACCAGCAGTATCAGGGAGAGAATCAGGGGGGTAAAAGCTACCAAATTCATAGGTTGAAATAAAGACAGGTTAATAGGGAAAGCCAAAGCCACTCACACAAGCAGAGCAAAACAAGGCATTAATTCCCTGCTTCCCACAGGCAGGCAGGTGTTCAGCCATCTCCAGGAGAGCAGGGCCCCATCGCATGTAATGGTTACTGGGAAGATAACCTCCATCGCTCCAAAGGTCCCACCCTTCCTCCTTCTTCCCCCCACTTTATATTCTGAGGATGATGTAACATGGTCTGGAATATCCCTTTGGTCAGTTGTGGTCACCTGTCTCCTTCCAGCCTCCCAGGCACCCCCAACTTCCTCCCCAATGTGGCAGTATGAAAAGCAGAAAAACGCTACTAAAACCATAACTAAACATCAGCCATGTAACTAAAACATCTCCATATAATTAACAGTCTAAGTCCAAAGCATTCTATGAAGAAAAGTAACTCTACCCCATCTGAAACCAGCACAAGGAGCACCAGCATAGACCATCAGGACTGACAGCTGTGCACATCAGTGCTTGTCTGATGGACACAAGTTATTGGAGTTATTGCTGAAATCAGAGTATCCATCATTTATCAGTTCAGTGGTAAGTGTGGTCACAGAAACCAGGCAGAGTGCAGAATTTATACCTAGGGAAAGGGCTAGTTTAATTCTCTCTAGGAACTTTGTAGCATCCCTGCTTTCTGCCTAGCTAAGACAATGCTATTTCAGTATGATTAGATGTTAGCCTAGATTCTAGTATTTTCCACATTTAGTTCATCAGCAATTTGATCTGATTGGTAATGTATATTGGCCTAGAGTGTGTCCTGGCCTCTGCATTGTCTTCTCCTTACTGTGGGATGTTGTCCCTTGAACCCACAAAATGTCTGCAAACATGCAAATCAAATGCCTGCAAATCTCTATGCAACCATGAGATCAATCAATGGATTCACACGGACATTGAAATAATGGGATTAGTTAAAACAGGGTTAATTAACATCAGTAGAAAATCTGGGCCTAAGGTTGTGTAAATCCAAATATTGCGATGGATGGCTTGAAATATAACTGAAATGATTTTCATCTGCATTGATATTGGTGGCCCCCAAAATGAACTGATGCTGCAGAGTTTCCCTGTCCTATGGATCACTGATTACCTTTTGTAATTTACTAAATAAATATAAATATTATCACTGTACATTGTAGTGAATAACTCAAATTATTAAAATATGTCCTCTACATTTATATTTTTCTCTTCAGTCTGTAATAATGATACCTTCTGTTAGGTTCACATTGGTAGACTTCCCATCTTGACCCCAGTATTCATTACGGAAAGTTTACAGTGAGTGAAAACCAGGTTTGGAATTTGAAAATCTGTTTCAGAGAACAGTATGTCAACAAACTAGAAGACTTTCTGGTTCAATTATAAAGCTCGTTTATGTGAGCTTTTCTTTCCCAACAGGCAGTCAATAATCATGTCTGCTGTTTTTTACCTTTATAATATACATTTACCTTTTTTGTTTACATGATCATCACAACATGCCCCCTACACAGCATTCACATAACTTTTCTCTGTGGGGGAGGAACAGAGAGGAAATTTCCCATCACAGACATTAGTTTTCTTTGTTTAGTCTTAATTTGGGAAAGTGTTCAGATGCTGTGATGATTGGCACAGTATGAATAGGAAAGGATGAGTAATTCTGCTTCTTGTGCCACTCTCTTACTCCCAGAGAAGTCCATAGGGTCTAACTGAGGACAAATTTTGTCTGACAGTCCTAAAATTAACTTGGATTCTTCTCCTCCTACACTTCATTGGAGTAGGGCTGTGACCTTGATCCTATGAAGGTAGGATGTGTTGAAAGGAAATGAGTGTTGTTTCCATTTAAAAAACATTAAGGTAAGTTTCTTAACCATGAATGAGGAGATAATACTGCTCACATAAAGAATAATAAGAAAGCTAAGTCTGTTAAAAAACATTTACACTTAACTTTAATCCTGCTATTAATTCACAGTAGATTTGTTTGTTAAATCTTGAGCTCTCACATGCTGTGTTTGTAAAAAGAGGAAATAAGTTGGTGTAAAAGAGTTATGTAAAGGAAAATAAATCACTCCAGGTATACCAGGTATACGTGGAGTACATATTTTCCTAGAATTTAGCCACACTAACTTTAGGGGAAAAATACTAGACTCAATGCCTTCTGCTCTCATTTTGGGTTTTATTTATATCTTCATTCTCCTTCTGTATACAGAGAAAAAAAGCCAGTTGTTTTCTAACATCCATGTGTTGAGCTATAACACCTCTGCCAGTTTTATGATAAAAAAAAACTGTAAAAACAAGCTTTGTAAGGATATAAAACAGCTTGGACAGTCTAAATCAAAACATTTTATAACCAATTCAGATTTGGTGTTAATGTCAGATTTGCCATCTGCACCTTAGTCTTTTTGGACCATGAAAGTGAATACAAGAGTCCATTCAGTTTTTCTAATAGTGATGTTCTTAACACTTATTGCTGCAGGGCAATTCACACTTATTGTTTGCAGGGCAAACTTCTAACAGTTTCATCCTGCAAGCACCAAGTGCCTCCTCCAGAGCCTTAAACTCTTTAAACCCCTGCAGTAATTTGAGGGAGTAAGTAGGGAAACCGAGTAATAAACAGGGTTCAGTTTCTTGGTTATTAGAGCTGACTTCTCCTAAGCATTATGTAGTGGATACTGTATTTGATGTAGTCCTTGCAGTTCTCTGCAGTCCTTGTAGAGGTTGTTTGAGCTATTAAATAGCTCAAGCTTTAACACTATGAATTAACAAAACAGTGAGGTGGGAGAAACATGCGCTCCCTATTAAAGCTTTGTCCCTGAAAGAGCCTCAGTACCTTCAGAAATCAAGCCAAAAAGCAGGCTGAGAAAAATGAGTGAAAGCAGCAGGGATTTAAAAAGCAAATGTTACATCAAAGGGACAGGAAGGAACTGCTATAGCACTGCTGTGATTGCAACTGGGCACAGTCCCAGGAGTCTGGGGAACAAGCACCTCCAATAAATAGAGCTGTTTCTGTACCAAGTACTTACAAAGCCTTGGTGAAATATAGAAATATGCTTAGTAAAAGGTGACAAGCATGCTGGTATCTCACCTTCACAAGCATTTATTCAATCATCAGCTGATACAAAGCTCAAGAAGGTCACATCTTGTTACCAGCATATGAAGTCTCTGTGAACCCCAGTAGAAAGGATGCCCCCACAAAATCATTCTCGGAGAGCTGACCAGACAAAGGCATTCAGATATGCCAAAAGGCTCTGTGTAAGAGCTCAAGGCTTTGAAATGGATTAGGGAGGGAAAAAAACCAAAAAACCTCACAAGGCTTTTTTACCCATTATTTGCCAACTGAGTGAAATGACAAACCCAAGGGTAGTTACATTGATCGTACAACACCAAGGCAAATTACTAATTAGCTATTCGTTCTTTACTGAGTACTCCAAGAAAAGCAGAGTATTTAATTCTAAGAATCACCATCCAGTCCTGCCTTGCACCCTGATGATCGCAATGCAAATAACCACTGTGACTTGGCATAAGTTACTTGTCCCACTGCAAGCGTTCCCAAACCTCAATCTGAGAAACAGGAAGAAGTGCCTGCACTTCTCTTTTACTGAATAGGTATGTGCCTTGGGATGTAGACCACTCCTAAAAAGCAAGGAAAGGGAAGTGTCTGATGGCTCTTTATTTGCCAGCCATTTGTATAGCTACCCAGCCAGAGCCAAAGGGAGCCTTCTCGAGATTCATGATGTGCACACTGAAGCCACGATTCTGCAAACAGTTAAGCATGTGTTTATTTTTAGGCAAATAGGTTATTTCATTGGTTAATTTTGCATATAGCAGTGGGAGATTTGTGACAGTAAATTTTTAAATATACAAAAGAGGAAGAAAGCACAGGATTTCTGAGAAATAAAACACAATGAATCTCAGAGGGTCACAATCAGTGACACATGGTCTAGCTGGAGGCTTGTCACTAGTGGGGTTCCACAAGATTCAATACTGTGCACATCGTTGCTTAACTTATTCATCAGTGACTTGGACAAAGGGACAGATGCCTCCTTGGAGATTTCACTGACACACAAAGCTGGGAGGAGTGGCTGATAGCCCAGAGGTCTGTGCAGCCCTTCAGAAGGACCTTGGTGGGCTGGAGGAGGGGCAGAGAAGAACTGTCTGGAGTTCAGCAAAGGCCAATGCAGGGTCCTGCCCCTGAGCAAGAACAACCCCAGGCACCAGCACAGGCTGGGGGCTGACCTGCTGGGAAGCAGCTCTGCAGAGAAGGAGCTGGGGGTCCTGGTGGACAACAAGCTGTCCAGGAGCCAGCAGAGTGTCCTGGTGGCCAAGAAGGCCAATGGCATCCTGGGTGCATTAGGAAGAGCATTGCCAGCAGGTTGAGGGAGGTGATCCTGTTCCTCTGCTCAGCCCTGGTGAGGCCTCATCTGGAGAGCTGTGTGCAGTTCTGGGATTCTCAGGACATGAGAGACATGGAACCCTTGGAGCAGATCCAAAGGAGGGCAATGAAGATGATGAAGGGACTGGAGTACCTCTCTTACAAGGAAAGGCTGAGGGAACTTGACCTGTTCAGCCTGGAGAAGAGAAAACTGAGAGAAGAATTCATCAATGCCTATAAATATCTGAAAGAATGGTGTCAAGAGGATATTTCCAGGCTCTTCATTGTGGTGGAAAGCAACAGAATGAGAGGAAACAGACAGAAGCTGGTGCACAGGAAGTTACACCTGAATAAGAGGAAGAACTTCTTTACTGTGTGGGTGACTGAGCACAGGAACAGATTGTCCAGAGAGTGTGTGGAATCTTCCCCACTGGAGATACTCAGGAGCCATCTGGACACAATCCTGTGCCATGTGTTCTAGAATGACCTTGCTTGAGTAGGGAGGTTGAACCAGATGACCCACTGTGGTGCCTTCCACTCTCACCCGTTCTGTGGTTCTGTGTTTATTAAGGGGAAAAAATATTTATGTCACCCCTGCCACAACAATAGTAATAATTAAAGATAAAACCAAACCAACTTGAAAGAACTCAATACTCACGTGGATAAATTAAGACTTGAAGTGCTTTGGAAGGAACAGAACTGAACAATAGAGCCATGCTATTAATTTTCAGAGAGATAAAAAGGACTAATTGGTAAGTGACAACCATGTGATAGGAACAGACTTGCTGTTGTGTGTGTTCAGAGTGCAGAATGGGAGCTGATGTGAGTTGCTTGCAGGGCATAGCCTATCTTGTAGAGAGAATTGGGCAAAAGAAGCTCATTGTTGATCTTAAACTTTAGGTACTCAGGTCTCCCATCTGTGAAGGGGATAGCAAAACTTCCATGTCTCGCCAGAGAGAGCATGATAATGGAAGCCATATATAAGCACCATGATAATGGAAGCAATTTATAAGGACTTAATGGGCTGAAAAATGATGTTGGGGACCCAAAGCAGAGTAAAGGTTTTAGATATTCCTTGTGTGGATATATATTGTCATGCCTCTTCAGCTGTTTTGTAATCAAATTAGAAAACAGAGTCTATAAAAGTTTGGCATGATAGCTCTCTGAATAGCCAACAGAAAGTGAGTTTCCCCCTAGAAGCTCATTGAGTCAGCCTGTTTTCAGAACCCTTGCTCTGAATCAAAGACATAAGTAATACAGTAAAACACAACTGACAAGGCCAAACACAACATTCTCCTCTTTGATCTGTGCTCCAGATCTTTTATGTGCCATTTGAATATCAATCTACAGCACACCTTTCTCCTATTTGCTCTAAAATATGCAATGTACTGTGATTTGTGATGTTGATCAAAGGAATGACTTGACTGGGATGATTAAAGTAGGAAAGGAGACCCATGTGTTTCTCTTTTTCACAAGTGCATATGAGGGACAGAAATTAATGAGAACTATGTTAGGAGCTGAGGAAGGATCATACCACATTCCCCCCTTGGTCTGCAGGAGTGAGCACAAAAAGGGCTCAGGGAAGAGAATGCACATCTTAAGCAGTTCAATTCCATTTTCAAGTGCAGAAGAAGATTTGCTACATGGATCTTAATGAAGGCAGGAGGATTGGGCTATTACCTCCAGGTAGAAATCTTGGTTTGGATTCCTTCGATGAGGAGGTGTGTGGCAAATCACAGCATATTCCAGGAAGCTGGAGTTACTGCAGAAAGCTTTAGCTTTACACATCTTCTAATGAGTTTTTTTTAATAGCTCTTGGAAGGAGATTATTTTTTATTGGGTTTTTTTGTTTATTTGTTCGTGTGGTTGATTGGTTGTTTGGTTTGCTGGGTTTGGGTTTTTTTAATGTCTCTCCACGTTGCTGCCTACCACTTGTATAGTATCTTCTTGCAAGATTTAGTCTTCAGGACATGGGAAACGTTCAGCAAATTTTCCTTGATCTCCTACATCTTAGGGAGCTCCTTGACAGTTTGTTCTCTCTTATTTTTTGCAGCAACTATTGATGTTTTAGAAGCAAAAAGTGACCTTCCCCATCTCTGAAAGACAAAATCTATTGAGAGAATTCTATGCAGGCATCTTGAATACTAGCTCCTCACAGTCATTTCTCCCAATCAATTTTAGCACTTTTTTTTTTCTGTGTACATTTTTTGGGTTTTGCTTTTTGTTTGTTTGCTTCTTTGGGTTTATTTTGTTTTTTAAGGAAATTGTGCAGCTAATTTAAATCCATGGTGGACGCAACAGTCATAGTGAGAACTGTCAGTACTCAGCTTTGTGTTTGCATTTCAGGAACACAGCTTAAGCATTCTGGGCTCCTGTATGTTGTGATTCCCACAAGATGAAGCCTGTCTAACAGGCTCTTGCATAGCTTTAAAGGCAGTCCTTGAAATTCAGATGTCATATTAGGGGCAGAAAGACTGAAAGAAATACTGCTGATGGGAACAATTAACACCGAAAATGCAGCAAGCATGCCAGGGCTTTTAGCCACAGTATTATTGGAAACTTCTCACTTGTCAACAGGACAAAAAATTCCTCTCCATGGATGGGCCTACAGGCTTGTGTTCAGATGTAATTTTCAAGGTATTCTGCAGTTGCTCCTCTCCCTGGCACGTACTTATATTTTCTTTGCATGAAAGTGAAAGCATGTGAGCATGGGTGGGACTTAATAATGCAATTCACAGTTGCATACAGCTTATTAAGGTGTAACATAGAACACATAGACATAAATGATTTTTTTTCTATCATCTAGATTAAAATTGCTCTTTTTTTTCTAATAATATACTATAGATCTCATTTTCCCCTATTAAAGCATAGATTTAAAATTTACAGGCACTTTAGGAAAAAAATTCTAAAATTGTGTTTTAATTGAGATTTTTTCTAGCTAAGTACTATGTTATTAGTAGATTACCAGCTTAACGAACCCAAATGTATAGGTCAGACACTTTGCTAGTATGTTAGATAAAAAACTACCTGAGCATAAACAGATCATAATTTGCAGGTTTTGATTAACAGCATGGCTTTGCATAACAGATATATTTTTAGAGTGCTGTGTGCAAATTTAGCTGACACAGAAAAAACAGCTAATTTTTTAATTTAATAGCACATATTAACCAAAAGGAATTTTCACCTCTCTTAGATCTTGTGAACGTGTTGGAATTTTTCCTGAAACTTAGGAATGTTTTTTTCAATGAAATGTGAATCTTTTTAATAAATTTTAAGGAGAACATGGCATTTGGAGACTGCTGAACATCTTAAATCATAAGCAAAGCAACATAGAGAGTGTAACCCTCTTGTTTCCACAAAACATTCTAAAAGGTTAATTCTCATAGTAACATAACCATGGTTTACCTACCCATAATATGCTTGCTATCATAATGGAGATCTGACTTTTGGAACGGAATGAAAAAAATCACAAGTACAACTAGACCCTTTTCTGACAGACACTACTTTTTTTTCTTTTTCCCGCTTTATTTTTTTTGTTTTGGTTTTTTGTTTTGTTTTGTTTTGTTTTGTTTTGTTTTTTGTTAGGGTTTTTTTTTCTGTTTTTTTTTTTTTATTATTTTTGGGTGGCATCCATTTTCTTTGACCAGCTAGCAGTTTCATTTCAGGTTAATATATTCTGATTCCTGTTTTCTTCTCCAGCCCCATTATTTAACGAAACAGTCTTTTGGAAATTCAGCAGAGACAATATTCCACAGCATGAGGTACCCACTTTTAAAATCAGATGGCTTGGAAAGCTCACTCATCCAAGCACACTAATTGGTTGAACGCTCTTGAGTGCTTTATCACATTATTTTCGAGGACTGCCCTAAATACTAGGAAGCAAGCCATGGTTCCGGCGATTAGTGCCAGAAAGCTGAATGTTAATTATTGCTGGTCTACATTAGTATAGTGGCCGATTATCTGTAGCAAACTTCAGAAATAGACTATTGAAAGAACTAATTAAAATCCAATTATTTATATTATGAATTTCCTATCAATTCAGTACAAAGGTTGATCACACATTCTTTTATAGTTGTTCAGAATAGCATGGAAAATTATCAGTTTACTAGAAAGATTTTACCAGTGTAGTAGAAAAGATTGTGGTAATGATATTACATGGGATGGGTGAAAAATATAATAGGCATTAATTTGATTTCTGTGAGAGCAGAAATTTCAGAGCAAATTTTCTTCTTGCTGAATGATCCAGCTTTCCTGAAGGTTGACTTCTTCTGACAAAAGCAACCTAAATATATTTTCAGATGTCTTCCTTCTAAATTGAATTTTACCTCTTTTCCAAATTATTACTGCAAATTACTATGCATATATTGCTACATATTTTCAACGATCTGAGACTGTATGTTAATTTTGAATATGTGTATGACTTCAGCTTGATTACCCACTCATATAATAATTACTATTATATTTTATTTTATTTCAATTCTTAAGCTGTGCTCTTCTCAACCCATGGGTTTTACCTTTTTTTTCCAATTGTCCTCCCCATCCCACCTGGGGAGAGTGTGAGTAAGCAACTACATGGCTTTTAGTTGCCATCTAGCATTAAATCACGATGACCACAAACCCAGTTTGTTTGTATTTGTCAGTCACTTCCAACCAAAGCAGGCTGTTTTAAGGAAGCAGATGAGGAAAAAGAAACACATGGCAAATCTAATGGCTCTAATGAAGTATTTTCAGGTGAATGAGAGTGTCTCCAAACAGAGTTGAGGGATCTCATTTGAGGTTTTTACCACTGAGAATTTTGGAAATTGATTGCAAGACAGTCTTGAATGCTGTTGGTAACCCAAAAAGAGAGATGTATTTGATATTGTTTTACCTCTGAAGCCATTAAAAACATAATCTTGAAGCCAAATTCTACATACATTTTTCTATTTTAGCTAATAGAGTCATGACATATCTAGGGCTCTGTGCCATCCAAGTACCTTAGACTATTGCCTAATTCGTCAAGTGAACAGGGAAAACACCTTCAGAAAATGTTATATTTTATCATTAAATATTGCTCTATGGAAAACAAAATGTCTTTAGAGGCACTGGTTTTGGTAACATATTCAAGGGAAAACTCCTTTGCAGTTCAGCATATAGTCTCCAGTCTGTTCCCAGGGGAAAGAAGAAAACTTGTATGAAAAACAGGAGCCTTTTGATCATATATACAGTCATCATTTGATTCCTTTTTTTTTTTCTTCTAAATCTTCTGAAGGCTTTACTTTCATTCTGATGTAATATGTACAAAATTTCTGAAGCCTCAAAAACTTTGCAGTAAGGAATCTCTCAGTCTCAGGCGCCCATTACCATTAATCTCATCATGCCAAAACAGCATTACTGGACTGAATGCCTCCCCACAAACTCTTATTCCAAAGGCCTGAATGGAAGTTCATGGAACCGAGGGCAGGGGCATTGGCAGGTTACTCGAGCAGGCTCAGTTCCTCCTTTCAGTGGAGCTCTGCACAATTTTACAAGAACAACAATTCACTGTCTCTGTTCTCTGAAAGGTTTCCTTAGCAGAGAAGTGCGCTGGTGAAGGTGACTCTCATACCCTCTGTATGGTGATAGTAACAGTGTGTACCCGCAGAGGCAAAATCAGCAGCAAAACTGCTTCTCTTGAGGCAGCGTTATTCTGCCTCTGAAAGTATTTCTTATTATGATAGTAATCCAGTCAACAGTACCAGGACTTCTTTTATTTGTTCCTTTATTTTTTTAAAAGTTAATGAATGCACCTTTTCATGCTAGATCTAATGAGTTTATCAATGACAAGGACTGTCCTATGGTCCTCAGTTCCTCAGTCACTTTCTCTGCAGTGCTATAAAGTATCCTTAAAATGCAAATCTAATGATAGGGACATCAGAATATGGCCTTTGCTGTTTGAGAAGCGGGACTGAGAAGACCAGCAAGTTACTTAGAAGTGGACTTAATTCCTACATGGAAGAAATGAGAATATTACACTGCACATCTGTCCCATAGGGAACTTGATAATTACAAATTACAAACACTGGTTTCTTACAGATGTGTAAAACTGTGGTTCTTCACAAGATCACACACAAATTTGTTATATTGACCTGAACCAAATCCTTACGTTTTAGTAAATAAAGTTCATGAACTTTATAGAATTCAAAACTTTTCTACAGTTTGAAGAATAATTTAAAGACAAGTTACTGGAGAATCCGGCACTTCATAAACATTCACTATTACACTGAAAACCAGAATTTAGTATCACGGTTTCTACATACATACATACATACATACATACATACGATATTGCCTGAGTGATTCAGGTGGTCTGGTAGTATTTTCAACAGCCATGTATGATATTTCATTTACTAAATAGTGATATTTACTGCATGATATCTCTGTCATATTAGTGACGCTTAGAGATTTAAATTTCTTTGGGGTTTAAAATGTAAAGGACTTTTGAAAATAGAATTTAACCTTCTAAATTGGTGCCGCCTGCAATGATAAGAATACCAGACAAATAAATTTATAATAAAGATACATTCTTTTATAATATTATAAAAGCTATAAACTGGTGAATTGCCCTATATGGCTTCAGCATAATGATGACTACTGTGCAAGTGGGTGGTTTATCAATAAAATCAATCTGTTGGGCCAAATGAGTCATTCAATAGATTAGACAGTCACCTACTACTTTCAGGGGAGGGTTTAGTGGTCTAAATGGGGCAAACATCAGTGCTTTCACATCAAGTACTGTGCAAGCACAAAGTATTATCATACAGCTGGAGAGTGTAAGTGTAAGAAGTTAGGATACAAATGTGTATTATATGAATGAGAAAGTGAAATACAATTTAATTTAGTTCCCTCCTTCCTTATGCAACACAGATTACTTTCTGAGTAGAACCTATCCAACACTAGCTGAGTTTAGAACTCTTGTTGACTTTGGAACTCTCGTTGACTTAGTCAATAAAGCTGCAGTGTGGTGCTGCCTTTCATAAGGTGAAATTAATGTATATACTGTAACTAATATGTTTGCAACCGAAACAAATATCTTTTATGGATATACCGTGATGAATAATAGAATACAACTGCTCAGAGATTTTTCAATACTTTCTTTATTGCACATCAGTGAATTTCTCTAGCTTCCTCTTCACCAAGATTTGCTATATCTCATTCTGCTATTACAATTATTTATTGCCAGTTATTTTAAGACATTATTATTAAATGCCTATAGGTAATTTTACTCTGTGATAATATTATCTCTCCTAATTCCATCTATTTTTAATCCTTGGTGAAAATGTTTGTTTCACAGTCCTTTAAACATCTTTGTGGATCTTTTATAAGTTTCTCCTGATGTAGCAATATTCTTTCCTTGCAGTGCAACTGTCAAAAAAATGAGGACAACAACAGTATTTCGACCACATCACTACTAAATACAGGGATAAGATTTCTAGTTCTAACCCCTTTTCTTGGAAATTAACGGGTATAATAAAAACTTGTATTTTTTCTTTAATGAACCACATTTATTGATCTGCTGACCTTTTTTATTAATTCAGTCCAGATTGAACAGTTCCATTTTGTTTTCGTGAACAAAATCAGACTGAAAGGCCCCATCACTAGGCAGAAAATTTCTATTTATACTTCCCAGTTATTGGAAGAACGTTGTTTTTTTTCTAAATCTTTGGAATTTGCTTTTCTTCTAAGACCTATTGAAAAACCAGCATTTATAATTATCAAAGTTCTGGCCCAGATCTTTAAAAAATTTTATGCCTACTATTATATTATATTATATTATATTATATTATATTATATTATATTATTATATTTTTCCATGCTAAGTGGGAAGATGTCTCTCTCCAAAGTTTCAGGCTATTATTCTTAAGAACTGTAAACCATTTTTTTCCTCATGTGACTCATATTCACTTAATTTCTATCATCAGACAAGCAGATAAATTCTTGCAATAATTTTATGGCAAAATTCTAGAAAAACAAATGTTTAGTGGAAACTCATCTCTTTCAAGCTGATTTCTGAAATGTATTGCCTCAAGTAGTGATGTTAATGCCACCAGAACTATGAAAATTACTGCCTATTTCAATACATGCAGCACTTAGTCACAGAAATAAGTGGAAATTTGTTAAAAAACCAAAACAAATCAAAAATATACATTTAACAAAAGAAAAGAAACTCAAAACTGAGATATTAACTCACGTAGTTAACAAAACTCGTGCCCAATTTAATACTAAACTGTTTAACACAACATAGTCACAGTCATTAACAATTGTCAGAGAAACATAAGACTTCCTAGTTTATTACCATCTAGAAAGAAAATATTTTAGGCTAAAGCTGCAGTTTCTTAGCCAAAGTGGAGGCAGATAGGATCAGCTGTACATCACATTTTTAACAACACTGAAAAGAGTTGTCTGATTAGAAAAGGTCTCAGAAATTACAACACGATCACTTCTGAGTATGTTTAAGTAAAGGAATGTGTAGATTAAAACTATTTCACAGAGTGTTAATCATGCTATAAAACTATACCATAGAGTACTTAAAATGCTCTGATGATCTCATCAAGTCCTCAGCTGTGAACACAATGAAGATGCTCTTGAAATTGAGTCCTGGTTACCTTACAGTGGTGCATCAAGATTTCTAATTGATCTTGATATGGTCTCCCTCTGATATTCTTAAATATCGAGGAAGATTTTTTAATGGGTCACACAGAAGAGCTCCTTATATAACAAGACCATGAAAATTAGCTTACTTCACCAAGTACAGCATGCTTATTTGCTCCTGAATCAGTAGTTGTAATGTCCAGAATTTAAAAGGTTTCCTTTTGGGTCACATGAGACACTATGGTAGGGACTTACAAATTACCTGTGTATAACTCTCATTTATAGAAATAGGTACATGGAGTGCCAAAGCTTTCCTGGTATTCTAGAATGAAATCTTCTAAGTATCATGACCATTATACAAGCCTGTTTTCCTCTAAACCAAAAAAAATTGCTTAACAATTTTAAAATATTAAATCAGAAGGCAGAAAAGAATGGGAGGATCTGGACAAGATAGCAAATAAAAATAATTCATGGCTCAAGCTGAGCACTTGATACTCATAATCTGTCCCTTTAAGAAAAGTTCCTTCGGCTTGGGAAAATTCAATTATGATGCAAGTTCACACAAGTATCTGAGTATGAAAATATGCAGATTTGGGATTTTCATGAGGAGTTAAATGTGTAGAGGTTCTTGAAAGTATCAACAGCAGCATTTTCCCAAGGAAGGCAAGCATATTTTTATAAAATTTATCTCTAATTGTTCAAGTGTCTTACAAAGGTGAGCAAAGCTACAACTAAAGCTGAGTGAAAATTAACTCAAAAAGCATTAAAAGCTAGGTTTTTTTGAGTGGATCAGTAAGTAGGCTCAGCTGAAAACACTTTAGCTCTCTTTCTGCTCATGTGTTAACCCCTTTCCTTATGGTGTAATGCACCCTTATATGCTGCCATTCTCATGGTGCTTTGCTGCCTTTCATACAAAATGTGCAAAATTAAATTCCTGAAAGATTTCAAAGGACCTTTTTTTGGTTTCCGGTCCTCAGTGACTTTGGTTAATTAACTAAAAGTGAATAAAATATTCCTGTGGGTGTTATGCTTGAAACAGAGTGAAAGATTTCAGTAAATGTGATATTTCTTATCCTCCCGAGACAAGCAGAGGTATGGTTACAATGGTTATTCTGCTTGATAAGGTTTTTGATTTTAATTTTTTCTTTTTAAATAAATGACCAGTTTTAATCCAGGGGCAGATCTACATTCAAATTGTGACAGAGCTTAATTTCAGCTTTTTCCCCTCTCTCCTTTTTCTACACTCCTACTCCTTTTGTGATTAAGTAATCCTATTGAACACTGTATTCAAAAGTAAATGGAGTAGGGGTAATTTAACATCTGTGGAATATCAGGAACTTTTCAGAAGCATTAGTTGACTGTATCTTTAGCAAACTTTTTCAGTGCTTTGACGAGTGGGACATGGCTCTTTCAAAAGGGAAGTAGGGCTGATTATTATTATCAATATCATTAGATAGGTGTGGTCACAGATGCAATAAAATGTTGCATGGTCACATTTAGGAACTCTGATTCAGGCAGAAGCACGATCAGCTTCTGAAAGTACCCCATCTATTGAATGCCTCAGCTGCCACACACATTAAGACTTACCACCACGGACAAGTCATCCTTTTGTTTGTTGTTGTCCTGACATGAATTGTGGAAGTCCCAATACTCCTTTCCCTGTATTAATTTGGATTACCACACTGTTAGAGTCATGGTGAAAATCCAGAAACAACCACCTTCAACTAAGCATCCTTGCAAGGAAACCAGTAAATTCAAGGTTACCTTGTTTTCTGCTTAGAACTCAAATGCGTGCTGGTGGACACATGCACAGCCACATGAAGTAGCTTCTTCAGCCTCAACACCTGAACCTTCCTGATTTTTGCACAGTAGATGAAATGTAACTGGGCTAGAGTTAGAACTCTCTTTTAATGGAGCTGCTATATAGTATAAATATAAATAGTATAGCTGTGTGTATGCTATATATAAGTATAGGTACACAGCATTATATATTATAATAAATATATCAAATTGAACTCCGTGACTAAGGAGGATGTGACCTTAAAGGAGTGATTAATCTTCATTTAATTGGAAATCTAATTTAATTTAATTTAATTATTTAATTTTTCTTGGAAGAATCCTATGGGAACAGGCACTGCAAGGAAGAACAGTCCAAGAGAGTATGTTGATATCCAAGAATCACTTTCTTTAGGCTCAAGAATGTTGCATCCTGATTAGCAAGAACTCAGGCAAAGGGGACAAGATGGATAAAGAACTCCTGTCATTACCCAGGCATAAGCAAAGAACACACAGGAGATGGAAGCAGGGTCAGGCCACTTGGAAGGAATACAGAGAGGCTGTCAGGATAAGTAGAAATGAGACAACAAAGGCCAAGGCCCCTCTGGATTTAAATTGGGCCAAGGATGTCAAGAACAACAAGAAAGGCTTTTTCAAATACATCAATAACAAGAGGAAAACAAAGGATTACATGGAATCATTACTAAATGGAGGGGAACCTTGGTGACAGAGGATACAGGGAAGGCAGATTTACTGAATGCCTTTCTTTTCATTGTTCTTCATTGACAATACCAGCTCTCAGGAACCTCTGACCCAGACAACCAGGGTAAGGGAATGTTGGAAGGAAGATTCCCTTGGTCCAGGAAGATCGGGTTAGAGAATACCCAGCCAAACCTGATATCCACAAGTCTGTGGGCCCTGATGAGATGCATCCACAAGTGTTGGGAGGGTTGGCAGACACTATACTAAGGCCACTCACAATCATCTCTAACAGGCTGTGGCAGTCAGGAGAGGTGCCTGAGGAATGGAAGAAAGCAAATGTCACCCTTGCCTTCAAAGAGTGTGAGAAGGAGGACCCAGAAAATTACTGTCAATCAGCCTCACCTCAATCCCTGGAAAGGTGATGGAGTGCCTCATTCTGGAGGCTGTCTCGAACCACATGAAGAACAAGGAAGTGATCAGGAGCAGTCAGTGTGGATTCACTAAATGTAAATCATACTTAATGAACATTATTGCCTCCTATAATGAAACAACTACCTTGGTGGATGAAAGAAGAGCAGTGGATACTGTTTATCTTGACTTCAGCAATGCTGTCGACATTGTCTCTCACAATATCCTGACTGGCCAACTCAGGAAGTGTGGACTGGATGAGTGGTCAGTGGGGTGGATTAAGAATTAACTAAAAGCACAGCAGATCCCAGAGGGTCACAATCAGTGACACATGGTCTAGCTGGAGGCTTGTCACTAGTGGGGTTCCACAAGATTCAATACTGTGCACATCGTTGCTTAACTTATTCATCAGTGACTTGGACAAAGGGACAGATGCCTCCTTGGAGATTTCACTGATACACAAAGCTGGGAGGAGTGGCTGATAGCCCAGAGGTCTGTGCAGCCCTTCAGAAGGACCTTGGTGGGCTGGAGGAGGGGCAGAGAAGAACTGTCTGGAGTTCAGCAAAGGCAAATGCAGGGTCCCGCCCCTGAGCAAGAACAACCCCAGGCACCAGCTCAGGCTGGGGGCTGACCTGCTGGGAAGCAGCTCTGCAGAGAAGGAGCTGGGGGTCCTGGTGGACAACAAGCTGTCCAGGAGCCAGCAGAGTGTCCTGGTGGCCAAGAAGGCCAATGGCATCCTGGGTGCATTAGGAAGAGCATTGCCAGCAGGTTGAGGGAGGTGATCCTGTTCCTCTGCTCAGCCCTGGTGAGGCCTCATCTGGAGAGCTGTGTGCAGTTCTGGGATTCTCAGGACATGAGAGACATGGAACCATTGGAGCAGATCCAAAGGAGGGCAATGAAGATGATGAAGGGACTGGAGTACCTCTCTTACAAGGAAAGGCTGAGGGAACTTGACCTGTTCAGCCTGGAGAAGAGAAAACTGAGAGAAGAATTCATCAATGCCTATAAATATCTGAAAGAATGGTGTCAAGAGGATATTTCCAGGCTTTTCTTTGCGGTGGCAAGCAATAGGACAATAGGCAGCATGAGGAAGAGCTTTACCGTGTGGCTGACTGAGCACTGAAACAGTCTGTCCAGAGAGGCTGTGGAGTTTTCCTCACTGGAGATAGTCAAGAACCATCTGGACACAGTCCTGTGCCACATGTTCTAGGATGACCCTGCTTGAGTAGGGAGGTTGAACCAGATGATCCAATGTGATCCCTTCCAACCCTGCCCATTCTTTGATTCTGGGACTCTGTAACTGCCTAAAAGTTTATTATCTGATCTGAAACGCTTATAGCTCTCCCTATAGCCTTTGGAGAAATTAGGGCATCTCCTGAAAGGCGTTGCTTGTATTTTAGCTACCAATTTTAGGACTGAATGAGCATCTCTGCCTATCTTCTTCCCTGGACTGGTGTGAGAACCAGAACTATTTCAGACTAGATTCCTAGATATATATGTCTAAAAATAGGGAACATAATTGCCTTGAGTGGCCTGAACAGCAAAGGGTCATGCCCAAATAATTAAGCTATTAATGTATGATGAACACCATTGCCGCTTTCTGCAATACAGATCCCCACACACTGGAGCAGGCTGCCCAGAAAAACTGTGAGTGCCCTATCCCTGGAAGTGTTCCTGGTGAGGCTGCATGAGGCTTTGGGCATAGTCAAGTGGAGGGTGTTGCTGCCCATGGGAAGTGGGTCAGAATTTCAAGGTCCCTACCAGTGCTAAACATTCTATGATTCAACAATAAAAAAGAAAAAATGTGCAAAGACCTTACTACTACTGCTTCTGTCTCAGGTTCCTCTAAGTCTGGTATTCTCTTTGCTTGGTGGAGGAATGCTCCAGAAACACAAATATTTTTTATATAATTGTGTCACATGGTGTATAATTTTCTTCAAAAACATAGCTGATAAGTATCATATACTTCACAGTATGAAGAAAAACACAGGTAACCATCACAGTGTTCTCTATACCAGACTAAGCTTCAAAACTGATCTTTTTAACAGAATTTTTTTTTCCATGCACAGTTTTCTGAAAGAATAGCCTGCAGCACTAATTTCCATGTGTGAATTGTATTCCATGGAGATATGTTTCTGTAAACCACTTTTTCCTTCCTCTTTAAGAAAAATCAATTTTTCTTTCAAGGCTAGATTAATAAACTATACCTGTTATAATGAATCTCTTTTACTGTTTCCCTCAGGGCCTTGAACACCTTCTAGAATGGTGTAAATTAAAGTGAGCCCAGATACTTTCCTGTGCTTTCCATCTCCTGCTGTTTTCTCCATTTTCCCTTTACTTTCTCCTATCCACTTGTTCAGTTTCTCTTACTCGGAGCCTCAGGTCTCCTCCTGTTTTGCCACTGTGCCTGCATTTGTAGCTTTCTGAATATCAACAAGCAAAAAAGAACACAAAATCAAAGAACAGACTTTACCCAGGTGTAAATGCAAAATATATTTTCGTCTATTCTTTCCAACTCTGCTTTAGGAGTGTTGGCTCACTTAATTATTAAAGTATAGCATATATAGTCTTATATCTCTTTTGATTACCATTCCACTTTGCTAAGTTGTGACTTTGGATTTTGATTGTGACGTTTCCAGGAGATTCTTTAAGATTATTCTGCACAGAATAACTTTTTTTTTTCAGATTTGCAGGGTCCTTCACCTCGGTCGGGGCAATCCCATGGACAAGTGCAGGTTGAAAGAAAGAATAATAATAGGACATTCTTTTTCTTGTCTCCTTTTGAAAATTTTTGTCAAAGAGTCAGGTATAATTTGAACTTTATAGAAAAGGATTAAACAAGAAAATCTTTGATGAAAGCAATGTTAATACATTTTCTATCTGTGTACTTTTCCGTTTTCCTTAGCAATCATTTCTTGATTGCCACTCGTAACCATAAACTTAATGTGACCCTACTGACCCAAGTGTGCACAGAGATCAAGTGCCATTTCTGAAACGGGTACTATTCTTCACCTATATAGGGATGTCTCCCTAATGTAATGTAATTTAATATTCATTCTGTTATTAAGTGACAGCATTCCTCTTCTAAAACTAGAAGTAGAGGTTATTTTCGGCTTTTGTACCCTAATTTTGAGAGTCTATTTAAGAAATGTTTATTGTGTGGCTGAGAAACCACTTAGTACTGGAACCTGTCATAGGAAACATGGTTGTAAGGGATCTCAAGAGCTTGCTTATTCCATGGTGTTCCCAAGGGGGATCCCTAACCCATTCTTGACAGACATCTGCCTAATCAGTTCTAGACACCTCCAGTGATAAACATCCCACATTCAGGAAGTCTACTTTGATGCTGAACTGTCCTTGCACTTAGAAGACTTTTTCTTATGCTTAAGAATGATTTACTTTGCTCTAATTTGCGCTCAGTGCTTACTGCTTTAACTACAACACACTGGGAGAATGGTGCATGCCCTTCTTCTCCATAGCCTGCCTCTTTCTTCCATAGAAGGGAGAATATTACTTGTTCTTTCTAACTAATTAGCAGCTCAGACAATGATGTAGGAAATCTGTGGCTTTGCATAATAGAATAGCTTTTGAGCATATACTTACAATGCCCTCTACTGGGTTGGAATGCAAGATTTAAGAGTGCTCATACCTGGTTAATAGCTAGTCCTTTCTATAAGTACATATATTTATATAAATAAGATGCACAAACTACTGCAGACTTTTCTAAGAATTATCTTGGTCAATAGTAGAAAAAATGTTATTTCTCTTCTGAATTTTTCTATAATCTTGTGTAAAGATGCATCTGAAATTGTAAGTTCTTAATTTTTCTTTGTTACCCTCAAAGCAGTGTAAACGTGTTGAGAATCAAAACTACGAAAGAACTTCTTCCATTGAAACTTGTTAAAATGTGATTGAGTGAGGCCTGTTTTCTTATCATGGTGGAAAATGGAGCTGAAGAAAATGCTAAGAATATTAGTAATGAAATGCATTGCCAGTAGCTGGGCCTTTATTTGGAGCAAGAAGAGAATAATTCTGTTAAGATGACTGGCATCTCCTCTTTCCATTTTACTGGAAAATAAAATTACTTGCTTCAAACTGACATCAGCTGATGTCTTGACCTGTGGAAAACTGGCTCCAGGCTGAAGCATATCTCTGCATTTGAACAAAGACATTCCCACAGAAATGACATTTTTATTTAACACAGTGACCCAAATGGATTGGTACCTTTTATTGCTGTTGTTGTTGTTGTTGTTGTTTCCAAAGAGACTTTAATTAATTAGCTTGCTGGACTCCTGATGGAAAACTAGTGACAGAATACTCTCCATGAAATAAGTACAGTCATTGAAAATAAGGTTTTTATAAGCATCTTCTGAAATACATCCTGAACTGGTAGAGAACTTAATAATAATTAGATTTGGAAATGTGCATTAAGTCTTTTATGTCTATCTTCTGTGAACAAATTACTATTTCCTGTTCAGGAAAATTTCAGGATATTTCATTTAGAGTAATTTTTGGTGGCTCTGTAAAAACAGTTTCATTTTACTGCACAGAAATGCAGTTCATTCCTGTTGCTGTTTTTTAATGAAAAGATAAGTGTTTTCTTGGCTGACTGAAATAATTAATAAAACCTTGCCAAATCAAAACCCCTGACCCTGTGTTCCTGAGGGGTTTTTTTGTTTGTTTGTTTCTTGTGATTCTGGGAGGTTGTATGGAGGGAAGTTGATCTGTAGGACCCATTAAGTCTCATGGCTCAGCAGAAGAAAGATTTCCAATGCCTCCATCAACTGCAAAGCCACAGAACTGACATAGGTGTCTCTGGGGACATAATTCACATGGGGCAATCTTTATTGCTGGTGACAGTGTGCAAAGTGGAAATAGTCAAGCCTGTACCTTAGCTCTCAGGCTGAGTGTTCAGGGCTGACAGCTGTCAGGGACATCTTGAGAATATAGGCCTGTGAAGTAATTGAGCTTCAGCAATCCTCAACATGTTACCAAGCTACTTTTTGAAATGTCACTGCATTCAAAATTATTCAAGAGCTGGAATTTCCTCTGGGATTTTCTTTGAGCAAATCCCAGAGATTAACAGACCATGCATTTGATCTATGTTTCCAGATTCTGTATGTATTTTCTTTTCTATATATTTGTTCATTATATTTTATGCAGTATGTAGCAGACTTATACCTCAGAAAGATATGTTATCTTAACACAACTGTTTCTCCCTGCGACATATTTCAGGAGAAAATGGAAAATTCCATAATAAGAAAGGCAGAAACTATAAACAGTTCTCAAACAATGACACTGTTGACATTGTTGATGTGTAGCCTGAAAATTTCAAAGTGAGTTACAAAGAGAATGGATTTGGTAATGTTACTCGCCATCTGTTTCTTAAGCCTTTTGATTGTACCCTTGAGTGAAACCTGACTGGATACTGAGCCCAGAAGGTAAGGATTTGAGGGAAGAAGTGATTTGCTCTCATATTGCAAAGAAGGCATGAGTCTGAAAAACTCTAACTTCTCTGCATTTCCCAGTTACCTGGACAGGCAAAAAGAAGGTGAAGTTAGATGGACTTGGATGTTGTTTATGTTCTTTCTCTGGAAGCAGGGAGCTAGGCTGGGAGTTGTCATGGTTATGACCAAAGGTGAGGATGGAGTGCTGCATCCTGAGCCTGCTGGGGGAAATGGTGCTGCTGTTTGCTTTTTCAGGAGCAATGTGATGACATTATGCACTCAGTTCAGCTCCCCTTTCCTTAGTCCTTCTAACTCACTTCCAGCTCTTTCCCCTCGCATGATTATGAAGTTTGCCTAAATTCTATTCACGAACATCACTGACCTGAATATCCAGCTCACAACAAAGGGAGGTTTTTCCATGTGACTTACTTTGTCTGGGTACAACTCTGAGCAAGACACTTGTGGGTTCTGAAGGACTAAGAGCAATTCCTGTAGCATCACACCTTTCCAGGCAACACCTTTTTTCAGCACAAGCATTTTTAGTATAAAATTGGTTTGCTTGGGTTCCTTGAGCCAACTATTGCAGTGGCTGCTGACTGAGTTAAAATGCTTTTCTGTCACTGAAGAAAAAAAATCTATTTATCTGAGAAATTTTAGGTTATTGGGTATTATCAGCAAAGACCTGAAAGATGTAGCAGCAGTTTGTTCCTTTATTATGTCTGACCAGAGCGAAATTCGTTTCACTTACCTGCACTTCTAGGCATCAGCACAAGAAGGCACTAAAACACTACATATTTTATCCATCAGTCTAACAGGCATTTGCTACTGATGTTTCTCTAGACAGACACGCTGCACAAGCTAACATCAAACAATAGTGTTGTTTAAGCTATTATTCGGTGCATCAGGCATTTAGTTCTCATTGGCATTTGTGCAAGCATCCCTCGGTGTGCTGCTGTTTTTGGGAGTGCAGGTTTTCCATGTGGATCCATGAGAAAAGCCCAGCTGCAGGCAGCTGGCCCTGGGCCTCCTTCCCATGTGAAATAGACAAGTACTTGGATAATCTGATCAAAAGGAAAAACTGCCATGAAAATCAAAGCAATGGTATGGAGCCTGGAAAGGAACACACCAGAGTGATTCTTTTACTGCATATTATAAAGATGTTTTAGAATTAAACACACTGATGAAAGTGAGGCAAAAAGAAGCAGTGTATTTCAGTCTTGCTTACATTCATAGGATAATTTTGGATTTCTATTTACATAAACAGTATGAGAATATGGCCTTGAGGTACCAATTTATCCAGCAAGAACATCTTTGGTCAAAGTCTTACGCTATTATTCTCCCCATAAATCAAGAAGGGGCACAGCAAGATGAAGCAAAGAGATCTATCTGGATGAGCTTAAGGGGATGAAACCAGTGTTAGCATTTGATTTCATATTGCATTTATTTTATTCTGGTGCATATGGGATGCAGAACAGTGGGGAAAGAGTGGTTCTGCATTGTTTTGATGGCCACAATTTCTAAGTGCTAGCACTTCAAAGAACAGCGGGTGCTAATGAGATTCCCATCAAAGCAACTTAATTTACATTGACAAGCTTGCAGAAAGTATCTCAGATATTTAAGCGTGGGACAAGCATGGGCTAATTTTTTCAGAAGAGAAAGGAGATATGTCAATAGAAATCTGACTTGGCCTTGCACATGCTCAAGGCATGTGGGGATGAAATCAATCTCATCCTCTATCTAGTGCACTCAATTCAAGGGGCAAAAAACTTTGAAGGAAATTTGCTCACAGAGCTCTGACTTTGGAAATAAAAGAAATTCTCTGCACGTGTTGAAAGTATTTCAGACTGAGGTTCTTTCTGCATCACCTCTTCAAGAAAAGGTGATGCACCACATGAACTTCACAGGGAAAATTCTTCAGAGAGACAGGAGGTCTCAGTAGCACTAAGTCCAACATTTCTCCAGACAACATGTAGCAGCATGAATTCTGCCAGAATAGCTAACATGGGTAGGGAATTGGACAAGATGAAATCCATAGGTGCTTTCAAACATCAACTATTCTATAGATTTGAAAACTAACATTTGATTCAGAAACTAATTTGGAGCAGTTCTCTAAAAAATCAGATAGAAATTGGGTGTTTTCTGAATGGCCTGCAAAATCAATTGTTCAATACAAGGTATTGAATGGGAGTAAGGACAAGACATCAAAGATTGGGAGAAGGAGGATAAGGACAGGACCTTCTTAAGTTGCCAAAGTCAATTTATTCTGTAAATTACATTATCAGAGATCAAGCTGCTATTCCGATACTGGTTCAGAAACTGTGATATTGGAACAGCCTGATCCATCCAGGCTTTTATATTTTTCTGAAGGTTTCCAATATGTGGTGCTCCAGGAGACAGAAGACAATATGTTCCTCTGTTTCACCATGGAGAAATTTGTTGCCTGGAAATTTTTATCCAAATTGCAGACAATGACAGATTGATGCCAATTTTCAATTACAAGATACCAGGGGTTTCTTTCTCAAAATATTTTCTGTGTGGGCTTTTTGTTTCTTTTTTTTGTGTTGTTGTTTTGATATGCGTAATTTCAAACATCCTAGAAACTTCTTTCTCTTTCAAGAATTGTTTTAAAAGTTTTTAGTGTTTGGGTTTTTTAATGAATTGCCTTTAGGTTTTAGCAAGATCAGGATTGCAGCCCCTTAGATGCTGAATACTGAATTCCTGAAGCAAATTGCTCAATCCAATGTGTGTTTCAGATACCTCTAGGTATGTATATGTTTTCTGGATGATGTGGGCCTTTCATATATGCTGCTTCTCTGCCTTCTGTTGAGTTAAAGAATAATGTTCATAAAGAACATAGTAATGATATCTACAAAAACAGACATGAATAGACATGTGACAATTTAATTTCTCAGACTAACAGGAAGACTTTAAAAATGCCCAGAGATGTAGAAGATTATCATAAACAGCCATCAAAAATATAAAGAATATTTACATACATAAATCTATATAATTAATATATATGTTTTCAATTTGGAGATTCAAAATCAATGGTGCCATCAGCATGGTGATATAATGCAAGTGATAGATTTGATTAGGCAATGTTGTATACCAAGCCCAAATACTAAGGTATATAGTAGAAAAGGTACATAGAAGAAGGTATACAGAATGTTTGAAGGAATATAAATTTCATACTAAAAATGCTTAAAACAAATATTCACTGGTATCCAACTGATTATTTGATGATTAGGTATGTTTTAAGTGCTATGATTCACATATTGGAGATTTTGAAAAAAAAATCTCTCTCTGTAAATGTAATTATTATGTTTGTTTGTTTATTTTTTTCATTTCTAAAGTAACCCAGGACCTGAAAAATGGCACAAAATAGTCACAGGAAAACTGTGTGAATCAGACATATAGAACAATTTTGAGCAGAAGAACACAAAAATGCAGCTTCATTAGAAAGAGAATCTGTGACCCTAGTGTTGTGCCTGCCATACTTGACCCACATAAATTTATAAAAGCTGCTGCATCAAGGGACTTAATTCTGATGAGATTCTGTAGTCTTGTGCTGCACCATTAAATCTGATGGGGAAATTGCTGCTCAGATCAATAGGAATAGAAATGAAAGTTCTGTAATTAGAATGGGTAAATGGATTAATGGATCTATTGAAAAAGACAAAAAAGCCCCACCAAGTCCATGAAATATATTTTAATTGACAAGGACACATTTTGGACTTGAAAACTTAAATGCCTGATGAACCTCCTGTAGGTGTTCAACAAATGCCAGCTTTTTTTTCAGTCAGACCAGCAACTGAGGAGTACACACAACTTTCCCTCTGCAAAGGCTGTAAAGATCAAAAGGCTCTTAATTAATATATAACAATATATTATAAATATATAAGGATCCAAACTCTATAAAGAAAAAAGACCAAATTTCATTGTGTTCTACAAATCTTTACCGGGAAATAATGTAACTTTTTATTTGTTTGTTTGTTTGTATTTTAATTCTGGTTTAGTTACCCACACAGGGCTATGGAGAAAAATGCCTACAAAATAGAATCTCTTCGTGCTGTCCAGCTCTACACCTTCTCTGACAAACTGAAAGTGTCGCTTGGTTATGAATGGAGAGTTAATAAACTCCATCTTTTAGATGGATATTCCTTCACTAGGTGACTGAGAAATAAAGCCTTTGTTGTAATTTGCAGAGACTTCTGTCTTTAAGGGATAGGTCAAGTTTAAATCCATAGCATATCTTTATTGTTTTACTATGTGTCTAGTTTTGGTTTTCTATTCCCTTTACCTTTTATAAAGACCATTGGTGTTTCTATTGTCTTTGAGTTCTATTTTCAAGTTCCTATTCTTCCCTTTCATCTGTGCAGCAAAAGGCAGTGCTTAAATTGTGTCTCAGCAGCAGATTTCTGACAGAAAAAAGGCTTATGATTTTATTGAATGACTACTGGGGAGCTTGCAAGCTCTTATTTTTAAAACCACAGCTAAGAAACAGAAAAGAAGAAGCAGAAGATTAAATGAAAATATGAAATTACATTTATAGAAAAACTTGTTCTCAGCCTGAACTCAGTGTGAATTCCCTCCCTATAATAAAT
Organism: Rhabdornis inornatus; assembly: GCA_013397075.1. Lineage (NCBI taxonomy): Eukaryota > Metazoa > Chordata > Aves > Passeriformes > Rhabdornithidae > Rhabdornis > Rhabdornis inornatus. Next base: position 1,761,150 of record VWZS01004875.1, read on the forward strand.
CAAGCAAATAAAATAACTGTATAGAGCCTGGAGAGGTGATAATCTAGAAACTTGAAACAAAAGAGTCCAACAAAATCAGAAGCTGTCCAGACCAAAATTACTGAGAAATATTTCAATTTCAGACGTTAATCTTCAGAGACATGATTGCTCTACAGGACTGGCAAGCAGCTAAGGAGAAGACAGTATCTCAAAGTGGCTGGTCTGCTATAGTTTCTATAACTTTAAAAAATGCACTGGATTCTTCAAAAAGGAAAGGAAGGTAAAATGATTCTTGTTGAAAGAAGCTTTATCTCCTTGAATACAGCAGAGAGGATAATGGAGATTTGGGACTTTCAAGCCTCTTCACAAACTGATAAAACAATCAGATAAATCAGTATGATTTCCCAAAGGCCAGCCCTTGGACACCATAATCTGACAGAGTCAGAAGTCCCAGGTGTGTCTGTATGGAGCTGATGGAAACTTTATAGACAGTTGCAATGTGTCAAAGCAAGGCACATCACTTAGAAGTGTATTTCTTTCTGTTTTGGTTGATAAAAAACAACCAAGAAAGTATTTTTTTCTCCCAGTAGTCATAAGATCTTGTTGTCCTGTGGTAGATGGAAATAGGAGAAAATATATACATAGCAAAGAATAGAGATAAATAAGATAAGAATTTAGAGATGGGTAAAATGACCCTTATTTATGTCTAGAATAGCAGATAATTTTCTGAATTAGAGACTTGGAATATTATTTATATGAACAAAACCTAAATGTCACTGATACATCAAAGCTGTGTACAGCTGATACATTAGATTTGAAAACCAATGTCTCATTTAGTAAAGACTAATTTGGAGATACAGTGACTTTAAAATGATCCTTATGAGTATATAGAAAAAAAAAGAAAAAACCCATATGTGTGAAGTAAATGTTCATTTTTGGCAACTCTTCCTTTCACAGGGTTGGTGCTTAGTTTTTTCTAGAGAGGAGCTCAGATTTTAAGAGAAAATAAAGTGTCTGCATTGATGCAAAATTCACTATGTTTGTCTCAAGTTTTAGAGCATGGAATGGGGTTTATAAAGGTGTGAATAAGCCTACAAGAAAAAGAAAACCTGAAGTTAAAGAACATAGTCTTCTGAGTAGCAGCTTTGAGAATTTGCAACTTTGTCATTGCTCACAAAGCAAAATAAAGGTCTAGAAACAGTTTCATGAGATGTGAAAAAACAATGCAGAAACATCTTAGGGAAAGCTATCAAACAGGGAATGACAAGCACAGAAATAAAGTTTTTTTTTTTTGTTTTTT